>PVHP010011259.1:0-45516 GCA_004024765.1 Zapus hudsonius | reverse complement strand
AGCACAGGCTCAGAAGGCTATGTGCTAAATTATTTACCAAAACATTCAAGTCCTTCCTTAATTAAAATCATAGCTTGACCTGACAAGGATACAAATATTGATCCACTAATAACTATTGATTCCTAATTTTGCCTCAAGGCACAGTTTTTTCCCAAGTCTGTTTAATCAGAAAATGATGAATTTTCTTGTTTGGGACTTAAAATATATACTTTTCTATATTGTCTTTTTTTTCCTTGGTAGCATATTGTTTAAACAAGCTTATGAGATAAAGCATTTTATACGCAGTATGATGATCTTTAGCTTTAAACATATTTAAAAATTCCCATGATTCTTTAAAGAAAACACATGTAAGGCCTGACACCAGAAGTTCCAACCATAACAGACCTCTTTCCTTATTAACAGGATCAGGCAAAGAGGAACAAGCTCTTAAAATGAAAAATAAATTCTCCTTTCTTCCATTGTGACACACGTTCATTCCTTTTGAAAGTATGGTTGGATCTTAGAGAAGGTGCATCCATTTTCCCATCTCTTCTTCATCGATGGTTTAGGAGCTAAATAAATAAGGGAAAAAAGAAACATGAAAATCATTCCCTTAGCAAAGAGTTGATCACAGCCTTCAATGTAAAGAACACATGGGGTTAAATAGACAAACCAAAGGCACGCATATGACAACAGATTATTTGGTATTTTATCATGGCATCTCTTCCCATAAGACAATATTTTGTCTTAATCCTACCTTCAAACTCTGAAAGTAAAAAAGATGAAATATCTTTATTTCTTTTAGGCATCATTGTACATGTGATTCCCATTGAGTTCTGAAAGCACTTTCAGTCTGTCCACATCACTGCAAGTCATTCCATGTTCCCCAGAGTGGTGAAATCCAAGTTCTTCCTCCCTGTTTCAACCTCCATAAAACATAATTTCCAGTTTATATTTGATATATAACTTCTCATTGCTCTAAAGTAACAAGTCATGTCATTGCAGTTTCTACCAATCTACATTGTTCTAGCCACTGTGATGTTGGATGAAACATGCAGAAATATATGGGAAGTACTCACTTGTCATAAAGTAAGACTTGTGTATATGGGAACCATGACCTTGCTTTGTATGTTGTGTGTTATTTCAATATGGTTTCATACTTTCTAGACATTTGCCATGGGAGCACAGAGTTCTTAGATGCTCCTCACTGAGCTTATTTTAATGGTTTTATCTAGTAGCACTTCAGTCTGCATAAAGCATTGGCCAAAACTAGTGCATTTATTAATGCCTCATGGCATTATCTGGTATGACAGGAAAAAGATCACCACAGATTTTTCTACTAGCTTGTGTCTTCATTCTAGTATCTAATCCTGGTTGTCTCATTTTACGAACTTCATGGCTTCTTATTATCTGATGATCCTTGGATACCCCTTGACCTCTGTTGCCTAACACTTTGGATTCCTAAACATCCGTGTTTCCTGAAGTTCCTCGGTGTGCTTTTGTGTGTTGTGTCTCAAGAGCAGACTAGAGTTGAAGATTTCAGTAAAGAATATTAAAGAGTTACTCTTCTATTGCAGGCCATATACACAACTCCAATGTTTTTGACATTTAAGTCAATTCCAGATGCTTTAAAAATGTTGTTGGTGATAGATCTTCTTGATAATTACTGACTAGTTTCTTAAGTGTCTTGGCTAAAAAAACATATTGATAAGTGATTGCCAAAATGGATTGTATGACAGTTAACTTCTATAATCAAATATTATTATTGCCACATATACTTCTAACATTAGGTATAGAGAATTTTTAAAACATACTGTTTGTTTTAGGTCCAACATATATTTTAATAATTGTTTTTTCCTTTAAATTTCAATGATATTATATTAATAATATTGAAAATTAATATATTCTAACAATTCTTAATATTATGGATACATATAAAGTTATCTTATATATCTTTAGTTTTACATAAAAGTTCATGAAAATTGTTAGATACCTTTAATAATTCAAAATAATTTCAAAACGCAATCTTTCTCAAAGTTTGTTTATAGTGGAAACCTATGATTTGGTGTCAGGCAAAGGAAACATAGATCATAATAAAATATAACTATTTTAAAATAAACTATGAAAATGAACCTGAAAAAATATTTTATAATATATTTGAACATATAATATAATCAGTTATTAACTTATGGTCTTTGAGCAAATAGTGAAAATTCAAATTAATTTTTAGTAATTTTATCATTTGGTAGTTTCAGAGCATAAGTCACTACCATTTCAATATTAAATACTTAGTATTTTTTTGAATTAAAATTCTTAATGTTTTTTTTGTTGTTATTTTATGTTAGGGTTTCACTTTACCCAAAGTTGACCTGGAACTTAATCTGTAGCTTTAGCTACTGTTGTTGACCTCACAGTGAGCTTCTAGAGGTCCAGAGATCTAGGATTAAAAATGTGCAGCACCACATATGATTTCTTAAAGAGTTGATTTTTAAAAAAAATTAAAGGTGTATGTATGTAGATAGGCATGTAGATAGAAGATATATATATATATATATATATATTGTGTGTGTGTATGTGTGTGTGTGTGTGTGTGTGTATACACAGACACCTTAAGGGCCTTTTGCCATTGCAAATGAACACCAGAAATGATCTACCATTTGCATCTGGTCTACATGGATGAATAGGAATTGAACCCTCCTGGCAGGTTTTGCAAACAAGGATTTTTTAACCACTGAACCATCATCTAAGCTCCCTTAAGTAGTTTTTGAAATGGTGAGTTCTGTGTTCTAAATATTTGATGGTGATTATAATTTTATTTTTGGTGCTATAATTTTATGGCCATTAATTTGTTTAATTTCAGCTACATTTGTGTATTGAAATAAAGCAATACATATTTGAATAGGTTCTACTGTGTTTTCTGACAAGAAAAAAGATAATATAAACTTTTTTTTTAACACCTGAAGTGGCCAGAAAGGACTTTAAGTGTTTTCATCAAATGTAAGAAAATGCAAAGTTTAAGGTGGAATGCACATTTCATTATGTTAATTTCTTTAATCTTCAAAATTTGAAAAACTACCCATCTGTTGAATTAGAAGAATGCTTGCCAAGTTTTTTTTATCTCTTTTAATTTTTATTCTTATGCGTTTTGAGAAAAACAAAATCTGTATGTTTACTATGTTTTTTAGAGTCTAACAAAAGTTAAATAAGTTTATGCAAGTTCATGGTACATTTCCTCTCAGGATCTTCTATACTACTATCAGATTTCAAGTTTTTAAACTACAAAAATTGAGGACTTGATTACATGACATAAATTTTCCATTTTTTTCATTAATTCACTTCTTTGATGTAGAGTTGAAGTGGCAGTCTGTGTTATCAATATTTGAAGATAAGTCAGTTGCAAGAATAATTGAAGTGACCACCCTTTTAATAATTGTACTAAAGAAACCAAATTTATGAGGATTTTCAATTTCCTTGATGAAATGTAAAAGCATAACATGTCTCCTTGGAGTAGCCACAGGCGTTCTTTTATTTCTCATTTATAGTTTTTCTGATTAGTTGTTCCTGGAAGAATCTCTAAACTGTAAGTAGATATAACAGAAAAAAAATTAAACTATGGTTTTTGAATGCAAAAACTGAATGAGTGATTTGATTCATTGGGGGTGAATTTTCTTTCTAGTAATGCTAGTGCACATTGCTATAGGATTGTTATATGACAGACACAGTTCTAAGTGTTTTATCTTTATAGTGATTGAATCCAACAACTGTGTTATAGTTATTATTTTCTCAAGTTTACAAGTGAAGAGTTTGAAGTCTTTAAACAGTATTATGTTTCTAAACTTCATATTCACACTGTTACCTTTCAAAAGAATGGATGTAACATAGTTAAATTGAACCTCTGAACCATCAGTGTCCTGAATCTTTCCCAAAAGATTATCCTGAAGACATGAAAAGAAAACTTAGTTTCCTTTCACTATGGGCGTTTTCTGATGAACCAGGGATAATATATTTTTCAAGTTATAATTAGAAACATATTGTCCACTAATGATTATTCCTGTATCTATAATTTAAAGCAAGTTAAGTGGTGATGCAGTGTACTACCATTCAGTTACATTCTGTCTCTGTGTTTGGTCAGGATTATAGACTATTCCAAAACTATAGCAAAATGAAATTGAGACTGTAAAGACCATGCTGATGAGTCTAGCTACTAATATAAGCAGCCCATAGTAAGCTGAGTTAGAACTATGTAAATTTGTTATACTTATGAATGACAATAGTTTTACAATCACATGCAGTTTAAATTGGCACATAGGCAAAAGAATTTTATATATTGATAAGGTAATATGCAATTCTTCAATACATGTGTATATTATATAATACTTGACTCCATCTAAACATATTATTGCCTCAAACACTTATTATTTTTCTTATGATTTAACTTTCAAAATCTTTCCTTTTACTTCTACGTTAAACCTACTATACCACTGCACACTAGAGCTTCTTGCTCCTGGCTGTAACCCAGTACCTGTAACTCACCTAACATTCCCAATACTTTTCCATTTTCTATGATTCTTAGTCTCTGGTAGCCACTATTCCACTCCAAACTTCAATGGAATCATCCTTTTCAAATTTCCATCTATGGTGAGACCATGAGGTAGTTGTCTTTCTGACCCAACTTACTTTAAATAACGGTATGCAGTTTTATTTATACTGCAAATGACAGAATTTCAGTCAATGTCTTTTGATTATATCTGAATAAGTCTGATCAGGCTCATTTTGAGATGAATGGTTGAAGAGATTCTGTCAGAGAATTACAAAACGAATGCTAAAAAGCTTTCCAAAATACAAACATGGATGTCCAAATAATACCGACTGTAATCTTCACATAATACATATATATTAAGAACAAAATTAACATAATTAATATTCAGAGTTAAAGTAAAATTATCAGAACCAAATGTTAGACTGTCTTCTGTGTAATATTTAACTTGACAGAACCAATAAAAGTATGTGGATATTTTAAAGTTGAAAAGAGAATTCAGCAAGATATTTAAAAATGAGCAGTCCTTCATTTGAAAAGATATTATGATGTGAATATTACCTGATAACAAAAATACAAATATCTAAAAACCTAACAAAGAAATTGACAGTGAAATTAAATATGAAAATATTTGTTAGACCACAGACAACTTTTATTTTTATTAAATTGCTCACTTTAAAAGAAGACTTGAGCAGAGACAAAATATTCCTATTTTATCAACTAAAAAGAACTGATCAGTATGTGAAAGAAAACAAATTAAAATTATGTTGCATACCTCAAAATAAATTAATGATGAACAGAAACCAAGCACACATAATTGAGATTGTAGAAATAAGACAAAGAATGATCAAAATGAGAATGCATACTTAATTAACAGTTAAAGTTACAAAGTCATGCATGCAGTTAAAAATGAAGCCCAGCTCTTTATGAGAAACCCGCAATGCAAAAATGCTTATCAAATGTTTAAAACTATAAATTTGATAATCATTGACTAAGTAATAACAAATTCAAGCTGATGATATTTCAGAAAAAAATGAATGCAGGGCAAAGGAAGTGAACGCATGAGAGGTTCACATTATTGTGTTCAAGGATCGTCATAGCAAAGAGGATGGACATATTGATTTTATAATTTGGAAGATGCTAAATAAAATTTAGAAAACAATACAATGTATATTTAAAATAAGACATAGCTGTTAACATTTTGACAATTTTGCTGAAGCCTTACAGTTCATCTTTTTGGACACATTATGCAACCAAAATAAATGAAAAAAATGTTGAGATTTTTCTTGCCTCATCATTATGTTCCATCACACTTCTTTTTTTTCTTGTAACAGAATCTTGTGTGTGTGTGTGTGTGTGTGTGTGTGTGTGTGTGTGTGTAAGTCAAACAAAAGCATTCTTCTTTCAATCTGTGTTGCCCTTCCATCTTGAAGCTATCTATGGCCCAGATACTTAGTTGGATATTAAACACCCATCTTAAAGATCAGAGGGTATTCTTAATGAGAAAGCTATGTGGTAGCCCAGTAGAGAAAACAACAGAAGCAATTTGGGTTACTGACTACCATGGAGGTGTCATTTTGGATATGAATTATTCTCCAGACTGTTTTTCTGTATAAAGTGACTCCTTATCCTGGCTAAATATTGTCTTTTTAAATTTTGTTCATTGTAGTTAAAAACAATTTCTAAACAAAACAAATATAAAGGGTTTAATCAGAAGCCATATTTTGTTTATTCCACCCAAGTGAGACTAATTTTTTTAATTACAGTTCTAATGGGAATTTCTTTTTAAAAGATGATCCTAAACTGCAAATAAAGCTTGTGCTTATTAAATTCCTACACAGCAGAAATGAACAGAGTGCATCCCTAAAGAATGCCTAGAGACTAATACAAACATGCTGAAAAAAATCTTCAGAGTTGCAACAATTGAGTGAAAGAAATGGAAAAATTGAAAAATAGTACATGAATCTTCATCACGCAAAAAAGTGCAAATGGCACTTGCACTAAAGCCAGAAACTTTGAGCTTCAAGACTCTTCCTAGGGAGACCACCTAATGATTCGAGGTTCAAGGCACTTTGCTCTCATAACCCTTTGGGGTATGTGAGGTTCATTCTTAATTATATGCATTAGGTCACATTCTCAAGGATGATGCATAGCCTAGGGCACACTCATTCTTCTAATAGATAAATTAGTGAAAATTCCTAAAACTACAATATATGCACAGAAGTACATAGATATCTAAAGATACAGGTGTGTGTTTATCTTATTTGAAATATTAGAAAATAACCTAATATTCTAACAATAGGAATCTAGATCAGGTACAGCGAGTAGTTTGTTATTCAATCATATGACAATGTGTAGAATCCAGGCTCCTGGACCACAGTAATATAGACTGAAGAGTTTGTAAATAGTGGCTCTGTAGGCTTGAGGGTTCAAGATCTGGGTAGAGGCAGATTGAATGCCTGTGAGGGTCAACTCTCTTCCATAAATAACATTTTGCTTTGTACTTACATGGCGGAAGAGGAAAGAAATCCCTCCCAAGTCTCCTTTGTTGTAGGAACTCAACTCTTTTCATCAGATGACTGACCTTCTCAGCTTCCAAAGTCCATGGCCATCAATGTCATCTCTTTTGGGTTAGGAGTTTTTGTTGCTTTATGGAAGGAAGGATTGATTTCAGCTTGTAGTTTTGATGGAAAGCTTCTCTCATGTCAGGGAAAGCAGGTGTCTCATTACCACAGGAGTGAAGTAGAGAAAGTTCCCTCAGCTTGCAAGTGGGACTGGACCCTAACACTCCAAAACCCACCACCACCAAGACCTCTTCCAGTGGGGCTCTGCTCCCCACAGGCTCTACAAGCTGGGGATTAAATCATAGAAGGCTTAATCGCAAACACATGATGCTCTGAGAGGCATTTTAAATTCAAACCACCATTCTTAAAAAAAAATAATAAAGGAAAGGAAAAAAAGAAAAGAAAAAAATCAATAGCCAAGGACTCTGTAGCTCGGATTTGGAGTTATTATTATGATGAAATATTGAACCTCCACTGAAGAGAGCTGTGGAGGCAGTTCAAACATGAACATACTCAGCCTAATATTCAGGTTATAAAATGACTTGTCTGCTGCACATGACATGTCTTCCTGTGGATTTTCACAGACACATTTTGAGAAAAAAAAAATATCCAGAAGATAGCACTCTCTCCCTTCAACAAATTCCTGTCCTTTTTGCATATAAAACACATTCACTTAGAGTCCTAAAAGTCCTGCAGCATCCACACAAAAGTCCAAAATCCCAAACTCCATGCCAATAGTAAATAAGATGGATATGAGAGAGACTCAAGGTTCAGTTACTTCTGAGGTAAATTACTCTTGAGCTGTGCCCCTCAGGTGCCATCTGAGCTTGCCTTCCTGGAGGCTGTCTATGGCAGTCCTGTAGCTCTCCCAGGCCGACTTAGAAGGCAGGCTGCAAGTGCCACACCCCTCCAGCTTTGCTGTGCACAGAGCAGGTTAAACTGAGTCGGAGGAAACTATCATGGAGTTTTTAAGCAGAACCTGCATAGAGAGGAGGTGTCAGACAGTGAGAACGCTTTATATAAGTGCTCCACATTCACGACATAGACTGTGATTGACAGGGGGCTCTAGGATGACCATGGAGTTTAGGGGTCTCCTTGTACTGTCATGGATAACATACTCTGTCTTCTGTTTGGCTGTGTGAGTCAGCTCCCCAACATCATGAGGAACAGCTCTTGGTTTCTGTTGAGATAGCTGTCAAATTGCCTCTTGGACGCATCTTTCTCCCCTTGTTTTTCTAGTATAGATGGAATGAGAATAGGTCAAGTTCTTACTTTGTCTCCATTTGACTGAATATTACATTCTTACATTATTTTATTCTTCTTGTCCCTTATTCTTTGCAGTCAAGAGGAACAAGAAGTTTCCTCAAAACTTAGAAATTTCCTCAGCCTGATGTCCAGTTTCCTTGCTCACAAATTTTAGCTCAGACAAAACTCTGGGATCAAATCAAAACTCAGTCAACTTCGCAGCAAGCATGGCTCATCCGCTAAGGCATGGTTTCTCATCTCTGTCTGAGACCCATCACACCGGCCTGGAGCATCCACATATGCTCCAAGGGCTTGTTCACAGCCTCTCTGCTACTCTGAAAGAAGGGAGAAGCCTTTCCTCAGCACTTCTGTGAAGCCTTTTTTTGGAAACCAGGACTTGCTGTCTGTTTGGCACTAGAACTTCTTTCCCCCACTGGAGAACCACCACCACTGAACGTAGCCACTCTCCACTATCTACTTCCAGAAGCACCTCTTGCTGTCTTAGGCATTTTATAGATCAGCAGCCCAACTCCTTACTACCAGTCAGCTTAGACTGTTAGAGCAAACTACCACAGGCTGGAGAAGTTCTAAACAACCGAAATGGTATCCTTTTTTGAGATATATATATATATATATATATATATATATATTGGCAGGTACATGTTACCTGTGTGTAGTGAGAGTATGGGTGTGTAGATGTAGAAAACAGAGGTTGACACTCGGTGTTTTTCTCAATTTCTCTTGCCTTTATTAATTGAAATAAGGTCTCTCATTTGCAACCAGAGCTCGCCAATAAGTAATTCTAGCCAGCCAGCTTTCCCGATGTACTGCCTGCCTCTGCTTCCCAGATGAGATTGTAGGGAGGCTACCATAAGCATTTTGCATTTGAGTGGGCACTGGTGGGTGAAACTCAAGTTTGCACTCTTGGGCAACAAGCACTTCACAAACAGCCATCTTTCTAACTGCATTTTTTGAGTTTATACCTGAATTTTAATATTATAAGAAGCACTATAGAAGAACTTATTCTTGAGAATGATTTGGAATTGTATGTTCTTATAGTCCCAGAGCAGAGCTCAGTAATGCTAAGCTTAAAAATTTAAGATTTACTACTATATAGTCGTGTTAAAGATAAACTAAAATATTTGAATTTTGAGATCTTGCTGTGAGTTCAAGCAGGGGGGCGTGGCTACTAGTATTCCTGACTGGCAACAGATCATCCATCCTCTGTTGGTGGGAGTTTGCCCTCTGTGAGCACACAGCTTCTGGAGGGACACCTCCTAGCCAGTCAGCTCAGCAAACCAACCCCAAGGAGCAATGGGGTGTTGGATGTTGTAAACAAATAGCCTTCACATCCTATGTTTTCACTTTGAACATTTAACACAATATAAAACATAAAACTAATCCTCCTAGTTCTAGAGATTCAGGAGCCCAAGGTTTGGGCATGGTCAGAGTAAAGTTCCCTGCCTCACAGAGGACACTTCTTGATTTCTTCATAGGTAGATACAAATTTCTTGTTGGATCCTGACCTTGAGGAAGCAATAGAGGGCAATTCTCCAGCTTCCTGCTTAAGTGAATCATTTTTTTGGTTAGGGTATCAACATGAAGTTAGGTGAGCACAGATGTTTAGACTCCAGCACTTAGTCACATATTTTTTTAATATATATTTATTGTCCATAATGAGTTACATTATTTAGTGGGCAAACCATGCGTTGTTATCCCGACTTCCCCAATTCCCCCCTCCCCATCCCTGATCAGTTGTATATCCTCCTCTGTGGGCTGTCTGTATTAGTCCTTGTGGCAAGGGATCCTGTTTATCTTAGTACTCATCCCAGTCTTCCTGGCCCAAGTGTGTTGTTACTGAGGGGTGCCATACCTCCGGACAGTCTCCCCCACCATGGGTCTCACAATCTTTCCGCCCTCTCTTCCGCTCAGTTCCCTGAGTCGTGGTGGGTGAGTAACTTAGTCACATATTGATTGACATTTTCTTTGAAACTTTAGGGACCTAAAACAGCATCACAATGTTTCCTTCAATGTCCTACAAAATCATTGTAATTTTCAAATACAAAAAAGGAAACCTAGAATTGCTGAAAACATACACCACTTAGAAAGATCATAGTCTGAAAGTGAAAGATAATTATTTTGTGACCCTGGGATAGTTTTGAAGCCCATACAGGACAATATCTCAATACATTAAGACAATAAGTCTATCTCAACAAATGTTATTATAGTACAGCAAAAACTGCTCCCATCTCTGCAGTGATTTCATGTCCAGTCTCAAAAAACCACTTAGTCTCCTCAAGTTAGAGACCTTCAATTAATAAAAAGTGACATCACTTGTTTAATGGGCTTGAGATGGAAACTGACATTTTCAGGATAAGTAATTCATCATTATTCATGTAAGCATAACCGTGGCAACCCATAATCATACTTCTGATCGTTATCCAATAGTTTCCTGGATTTAGGTTTCTTAATGATATGCAAATATGAAAAGAACTCATAAAACATTGAAATAGATTCTAGAGAAACAATCTATTAAGAATATAATGTTGCCTAAAAAACAAACAAAATACTTTTAGAGCACAATCTATCTTAGGAGAATGGAAATGCATTTTCAAGTGAAAATGCAGTAGATTTGTACATTTGCATCTACAGAAAATAATACAATTCACCATTAAAAGTCAAACTAACTGAATTTCACAATAATTTTGTTTGCTGAAAGTCCACACAGCTGAAAGAATTCTCCTTGAATTATATGTAGTTATCATCAAGTCTTTCTTGTTATTAGATTTGGATATATTTTTCTATAACTCTTCCTTTTTTCATCATTTCTGGAAGTATAATACTTGTGTCACACTGGTCACTTATAGGCAATGTGCAATGTGGAGAACTAGCCCTGCTAACATGGATCTCATTGAGGGATTGGTCTTAAACTGTTTCTGGAGAAAAATCTCTAATGAAAATAAGGAGACTGAAAGGGAGCTTTCTGGGTGAAAGTTCTTTGCATTGATGATAGAATGTAAGAATACTGTCACACACAGAAAAATGTTTACCATACAAACTGAGAAACAGAGAATACAGGGATAAATAAAATAGAAAATTAGAAAAAGTTGTCAAACCTTCCCTCTCCTATCGCTTTCCGAAGACAAGGAAATAAGAAGTCATATGACATAAATCTGGGGTGACAAAGAGTGTGCAAGCATTGAATCATCCTCCAATCAAATGAAATCATCAAATTACTTCAATCTTGACATTGACATGTTGACGTGTGGTGAAAATTATGGAGTGTAGAAGGAGAAGATAAGACTTGTGCCTCAGAAGCAAGTTAAAATCATGACAAGGGAATGATATTAATGACTCAATCTGAGATAGTTTTACACATACATGTAAATCATATACAAAATATGAATATGTATTCACATAAAAGCTTATTTACACAAATAAATATCTAACCATGCACTCCCTATGAACAAGTGACTATGCATTAAATAACATTTTTTTTCCAAAAATGCAGGCAAGTAATATCAAAAGAAACACTACCTTTTGAAAGCTGTTCTTTCACTATCCTTATTTAGGCTCACAGAATAGACAGGATGGAGTATAGTTTAGTTAAGAGACCACAATTTCTGACTGTCATAGGTGTTTGCTGAAATGTCAGCAAGGTGTCACCTGTTTACTAATTGAAATGGCAGGACATTTTCTGGAAGGAAGAGAAACCACTGTTAATATGCTGCATGAAAAATCCTTAGTGATGTGGAAAAAGTCTGTCACTGTGTCGAGACCTGAGTGTCAATGTAGAGACATGCAGAGCAAGAATTTGCAGGCCGAAGAATTGTCACATTTTTTTGCTTTAGCTGCCAGTGCTTAAGGAGGGTCTGAACTGTAGAAAGAGATGGTAGAGTGAACTCTGGGTCGTTGTGTAAATTATCAGACTTAAAGTAATTATCTTTTAAAATGAGCATAGCTTAACAAAGGAAAATATAAAGTTGATTATATCTTCTACCCATAGGTAGTTTGACCTAGGAAAAATTCCAAAATTGGTTAAGTGTACTTTTAGCCATTAGAGAAAAAAACATTTTAACCATTATAGTCCAGCATGAATTGTGAATCTGTAATCAAATTTTAATCATAAAAATAATTTGAGTAGAAATAACAGGATTTTAGTAATGTACATTTCCTATCAGGACTTTAAAAGAGGAAACATGAATATCCACAGATGGTTAGTACCCATCCACACATGATTAGTAAGAGAATTCTAAAGAAATGCCAGCAGCCATCATTCTCATGTATGAAGCATCTACAGAATGCCACTTAAAGTTTGAATGGAGATAATTAGATAACCTTCCCTATCCAGAAAAACCTTGGTGGCCAGACAACATTTGATATCTCTCTCATCTAAAACAATAAATTTAATAAACTCTCAGGACTACTTAACCTATAATGAAGTTAAACATGTCATTTTATCTATCAGCTGTGTATTTAACCTATCAAATTGTTTATGAATATAAGACCAAACCACAAAGGAGGACAGTTTAAAAATAGCATTATCCACACTTGTTGAATATGCTGTTATGGATTTTCAGAATTATATACTTGCTTCATGTTTTCCTGTAAGTAATCTAGATTTAAAACTATAAATCTTTTCTAGCTTCTTAGATTCTGTCTGTTTCCTGACCCCACAGCGGTCACAATTTGATCCAATGTACCTTTGTTTCTCCTGATGTATTTAAAGAGTTCAGGGGATCCATGAATGTCTGTATTATTATTTTAAACTAAAATTAGATATCTGATCTGAAACCAAATTTTTAAAAAATTATCTCTGCAAATTTCCATGATCCTAGAATCTCTTATCTAATTGCTTCTTCAGTCTATATTTATTAAATCACCTAAATGACTTTGAAGCACTTCAATTTATTTCTATTAAAATGGTTTCACTATCCTGCTGAAATTCTGCTAGAGAAAGGGAAAGCACATGTAAAAATGCATTCCACTGGTTTACAGTGCCGAAAAACTTTACAATGAGTCCGTTTATGTGAGACGAGTGTGAGTTGACAGACCAGAAACTGAAAGTGATCAGATTCCAATGAGTATAGTTAGATTTTTAGAACACAATATGGGGAAAGAGTGCTGGCATCCATCGCTCTTTCAGGGCTCCTCTCACTAGCTGTGCAGATGCCAAGGACATCTTCATCGTGGGCAGTACTATTCCTCTGGTGTAGGTGACCATCAGTATGCATTCCGCTCTCACCTGATCTCTCCTGGCTTTTAGCCAACCTTCTTTCACACTTTATTTCCTGTCATTTAATCACTATTTCTTTCAATCAGTGTGGTTCTCTTCTTAGGTTCCTCTTCATAATTCTAATGACTTTCATAAGACTTTTTTTTAAATTAAAACTCGAGTGTAAGTTACAATAATATAAGTTCTGCTTAGGACAGGCAGGACTACCAATCAATGATAGGCAATTTTGACTTGAAAATTTCAGGAGCAAATTTTGGAGAGTGTTGACAATATTTTAGGTTTATGATAGGTCAGGTAGAAACCATATAACATTATCACAAACAGCAGTCTGATAAATACATCAGAGATAATGGGAAACAGTCCTCAGGCATTTACTGAGTTCCCATATGGCTTCCAGAAAATATTGTCCACACTACCTGACAATATATCAATGGCACATCTAACAACACAGAAGCACAGTTTCCCACTGACCAAGATAATACCACTATTTCTCTATACTAGGAGGTGAATAATATTGTCTTCTGACTTCCCTAAATGACAAGCTTGATAATGGGGTGCTTCACATAAAGCCTATGGCTGCTTGTGTAATACAGAAAACCTTTGAATTCAGTACTATAGATTAGGCTCTTCACAACTTTATGATATATTTTCTTGTATGATTCCCCTCCAGGCTTTGCACTTCTTCATCTCATAAACTACAGCTGTGCAGATATGATACTTTTAAGATGTCCTTTTGTGCATGACCTTTCTCTGGCCAAAATAACTCCTGCTTTGTCTGGCGAACTGCTTATGGAACAGTATACATTTCTTTTTCCTTTCCAACCCTCCCTGGTGGACAGTGACAGTGGCTCTTTGGAATGCTCTAACTTGCCTTTGGGTTCTTCTCTAGGATCCATTAGACTTTTTTTGTTTGTTTGTTTTTGTTTTTTTCACTTTCAGAAAGGTGCCTGTCTCTTATAGAGGCACAGCCTGTGGCTATTGAGTAAATTAATAAGAACACTTAAATGCAAGTGATCACATCACTCTAGAAAAATAAGCATATTACACATTGAAGATTACTCCCCCCATTGTAATAGAGATAGCAAAATAATGAAAATATTCACTTATTCATTTGTTTCTACTTTAGTGTATTTGGATTGAAGGACTTCATGTATGTTCACTGAAATAGCTATTGATCAAAATATTAGAATCAGAAGAAACCTAAAAATGTGAAATTGTTAAATAACTCTATGTTCATATTATTTGGACATTATAATAAATATCAAGTTTTATTGAAAGGAATATTTTCAGTTCTAGTCCTATTAATTTTATCCCCATGTAATTTTCTCCTGTGAGTTTTAAATAATGGCACATGAAATTACCACAATGATAAGATATTATTAGAAATTTAGAGACCAAGATATTAAGAACTGAAGACCTTACAAGATTTTTATAAAATATGTAATTTAGAATTTTGTGTGTCAGACCCTCCTGTAATTGCATAACTGCCAGTAACCTAAAGAGGCATTATTATCATTAATATTTTCATTATTTGTAGTGTAGCCACATGCTCTGTGAGGATTTTTTGGGACAGGCTGCTTTTATTCTGTCGAAAGAAGATTAGGCTCATTTTTTGATTACAACATATTTAAGGTTTAGCAGAAAGCCTACACTGGGTGGCTAAAATACACTTTTTTTTTACAATGTTAAAGCTCCAATTTTGTGATAAATAACTGAATAGCATTGTCCTCAGAGCAAGGTCATTCTTGTTAAATTTTCTAATGTACATAACTCACTGGATTGTAAGCATCAATCATCTTGTATTTCCCTAAGCAATAAAATGGCAGTGATCACATACAGTAAGAGAAACAGAGCTCATTGTTTTTCTAACAAAACAGATACAACCATATATAATTTTCCCAATCTCCTATGGAAGCTAAGAATGGCAAGTCAGAGGATTAAGTCAGGGGAAATTTTGTTTTGAAGATTTTATTAGGAAAGAAATTTATTGCTTTATTCAGCAAATGCATATTTGAGTCCTAGTTCCAAACCATGAGTTCATGTTGTGAGATATAGTACATAAACAATTTTTTCGATTAATTACCCTTAAGAATTATATTCAAGTTGCTGGGGAACTAAATAACTCTATATCATAGAGACATACCCAAGAATCTTATACCTTATGCTGTATTAACTACATTGATACTAATCTCATGAAGAAACGTTTTCTTTTGTCTTCATAGAAGATATTCATGGATTTTCAGTGTACAGATACACATATATGCACATATATGTATGTGAAATTATATATATATGTATATTTGTATGTACATATAGAAAATGGGTATATTTGGTTTCTTCAGAAGAAAGCTTATTGAGTACATTGAAAGGGGGAGTGAGCTAGGGAGTCTCGAGAGCCCCACCTGCAGACAGAAAAACTTAAGTAATCATTCAAAGTTTGTCGTCATTTGATTTTGTTAAACTCTACAGTTAGCATTTCTTTCATCCATTCATGTTCTCGTGTCAACCGTGTAGCCTCACTCCAGACTCGGTGCTCTTCAGCCACTGATATCTGATTTGCTTGCAGATGCATTCTTTTCTGATTTTAGTACTGGTTTCTCCTACTTCTGCCACTTCTTTTCATGTGTGAATTCCTACAAGCATTCTCTAGTTTCTCTAGATTCATCTTCTTGTACTTTTTAAGTGAGTAGAGTCTACATCATTATCATAGACAAACAAATGAAACACTTCATTGCATGTCCAATTGTACAAAGAAGCATGCAAACATTATGCATTATAGAGATAAAAGGCAAAAAATAAAATAAAAGAAAAAAACTCACACTTTAATCATTTCCTTTGACTGCTTAAAGCCTGATCCCAGAGATTTGTAATGTCTTAAACGTCTCATACCCAACTCCTAATGATCTATGGTGCCTTACCCCACATACCAAAGTTCAGGAAAGAGACTGTGTACAGAAAAGTGTACGACTTAAAGCCTCGACCCTCTGATTACTGGGATAAACTCCCCTGGCACCTTCAGTTCATCACTGTTATTCACAGCATGACATATGTGACTTACAACACCTATGTCATCCTTGTGCCAAACTAGTTTTTGAAATATTTTTAACTTTCCTAAGAAAACATTAAAAATGTATTCATCTTAAATCATAACTTTCTCAAGCTACTTCACTCAATTCTAGTTATTTATGATATGTAATGCCTATAGAGTCTCTATAAAGCAAGCTTTCATGAATACCAATCAAGGCTCCAAGGGGGAATATTGAGTTAACTTTCTGTGAGACCCTAGAGGGATACAACATTTTGTTAACTAATCAATACATAACCTTATTTTATGAGTCTTTCTGCTTAAAGACACCTTATTTAATATATATTGTTGACTCATTGACATTAAATTCATAACAGTACAATAGAAACTTTAATGAAATTTAACAGCATGTTTTGTCTGCAGGAACATCATAATCTGAGCTGTTATGTTCTTAGAAATATCAATCAATATAGTTTATTCTATGCATGGGGTTCATGTAAATGGTGAAAATCCCAATAAAAATTATTCAGATATGATAAACATGCCCTAAAAGCATGTCACTGAGCAAAGGACACATGTCTACAGTCTGAAAGTTTAAACAGAGTCAGATTATATCCTTTTTGACCTCAGCTGGAAGGGAACTTGTCCAGTGCCTCAAATTTTTAACTTCTCTGAGCATGTTTGTGAAAAGCCATGAAATTAAAGCTCTATTAAGGGTTCAAATTCTTATTTTAATAAATAGATGAATTAAAAAGTATCAAGGATTTTCTACCTGTTTCTATCCCCCCAAAATGTGCTGACTGGTGCATTCTTGACCCTCCAGTGATCACCACTACCCCCACTGAGGAGGGCCCTCAGTGGAACGGGGGCGGGGAAGGGAGGGAGGACAACAAAGAGTAATCTGATGGAATATGACCAATTTTCAATACATTCACATATTAAAGTTCATAAACATTTAAAAAACATAAAAATATGGGCAAAAATTGAAAATGGTGTTAAAGAGATGATTTGGTCCAACATTATGCAGTTATTATACGGGACTATTCACATGTATATTCTAACTTCTGCAATAGTGATGGCAAAGTTTAATGTTGATTTCTCATTCTATGTCAAGTGCTGTGCCTCATACTTCACGTGAAGTCATTTAATTCTAACTTAATCACATTAATTGTGGCAGGAAATGCACACTGTATTGCAGGAGATCGTGTCTGTATAGGGAAGAATTCATAATCCAGGAAGCAGCATCAATGAAGCAGAGGATAATATAAGGCTGCAAACAGACTTCATGTCAGGGAAGAGACACATTCAACCCCACACAATATGCATTAGGACTTGGCTGTTATAAACAACCCACTAAACTCACACATATGTACACATATTAAATTCAAGATTTTTGACTATAACAATCAATCGAATATGGCAAAAATGACGTACTTTGGAAAAGAAAAGCATTCTGGGTGCTTTTAAAGAAAGCATTGCCTAAAAGACATCTACATGCTTGCTCAGCTTCTAAGAAAATAAAAAACAACTTTTTTATACATGGGATCTTTTTTTAAATCCTCTACTTCCAAATTTCCCATCAGAAGTCTCAGTAATTCCACGTGGTATGACATTTTCTCCCACTAGGTGGGGCACATGAGAAATAAGGCATTCATTTAAATGGAACCAAATTAAAAAAAAAAAATTCAAAAATATCTTGGGTGGAATTTGTCTAAGAAATGTAAAGGGAAGGCCTAGCCTTAAATCCTTTACCAAGCAATCAAAGGAAATTAAATATTTAAAATCATTACCAATACTTTTAAAGCCTGACCTTTGATAGATAACTCAATGGTGAACACTTCCTATATGTCAGGTAGATTGAGGATTTAGTCAAGTAGTCAAAGACATTTCTCCTTGAAAATCTCAGGTTTTTTTTTACCTGTATATTGCAGGCTAATTTTCTCTGACCTGTGAGGTTTAATAATGGCTGGCCCTAAATTTCTCACTCATTTCTCTTACCAGTCACTGTGCAATTTATGTTCACACCATTGCCGCTACTCATAAAGAGAGTCTTTTATAATGGACATTATTTTAGCAGTTGGACTAGTGCACACCATCTAAGTCCATTAACAAATATATGAAAAAAAGGTGAGAAGGGCAGTTCATTTAATTAACAAGTTGCTTTTCTGCCACAAAATAAAATAATAACCACCAAACGATGTAACTACCTTGAAAGCCAATTTAAATTAACAGCTCTAAGTAGGTTAGTTCTAAAGTGCTTAACCACAAAGTAAAAAAAAAATAAAGGAAATGTTAGAGCATGAGAGGCTGTCTTCTGCAAAGGGAAGCCATCTACATGCTCTTCCAAAAGACTGAAGCATTTGATCTGACTCAGCCAATACAAAAGTAAGATAATACAGAAAGAGAAAGAAAGACATCTGTCAAAGGGAATGCAAGCACAATCTCTTCCTGTCCCTTGAATTGCCACCCTCTAGAATGTTGGTCTCATGTTGCCTGTTTCTCAGCTTTGGCCATTCTTGCCATTCTCTCATCCTGAGTGTCGTGGCTTATTTCTCTGCAACTCTATGCAGCAACTTTCCACATAGAAATCTGAAAATGTGTGGTTAATACTAACAGTGCCTTCTCATGCCTTCTCTCGTCTCTTTTCTTCACTCAACTGGTGTGAAGCTCCAGTTTTCAGGTTCTTTTCCACTTTACGTGTTTCATATTTGTTAAAAAATAAAATGGATTATCAGCTCACAAAAACAATAGATTTAAGAAAAAAGTTTGAATTGCTGATTCATTTGTACATTCACCAGTAGATATTAAAGGAATGCCCAAGTTACTCCAGAAATAGTGTAAAGTTCTGGTCAGTAACCAATTTAAAAAAAAAATCAGGCAAGAGTCTCCTAGTACACACTGCATGGGGGAGAAGTCAAGTGTAAAAAGACAAACACACAAGTAAACATATCATTAAAATTTGAGTCAAATCTCAGGAGGAAGAATTCCAACTATATGAGTGCAGAGATTACAGGAGAAAATCCCTTAGAAAGGAATGGTTTCCATGAACAGTTTCATCTGTGGCTATAACCTAAGCACAGGAGGGGGTTGCTGAAGGTAACATCCCATGAAAGAATCCTGCAGATTGACCGAAGAAAGAGAGGAATTAGAACATTTTAATATCCAGGAGATGGATAGGATAGTTTAAGGAAGTATGGCTGCCGATGAGTAGGCCAAGGTCAAAGCCATCAGGGTATTCAAAACACATGTAGGTCCGATTTCAGGTCCCATATTATGATGGATTCCAAAATCAAAGGGGAGTTGTGAGCAAGGAATATATGAAAGGTGAGAAAGGCGAAGATGCATTTGGCCTTTGAACAGCCCGTTCTCACCACAATTAATTTATTTTTAAATCAGCAAAACTAAGTATTGCTCACTTCAGGCTATAAAGTTAGCTTTGCCTTCTTTTTTGATATCACCCTGAACAGATTTAGTGCCTCATTTAATATTCATGAGGCCTCTAAACAACATTATTTCCTGTGTTGGTTTGAAATGTATTCTTCAACACACAAGATTTCATGCATACAATTAATTTAAATAAGTAAGCATAATGTCTCCTTTCCATAGAGGATAAAAATGCAATGTATTATTTATATATTTTAAATATTGTATGATCTTGATAGAGCAGCAGTTAAAAGTAATCTGGTCTTTTTGATCTAATAGAGAATATTTTTTTTTGGTTTTTTTTTTTGGTTTTGTTTTTTCAAGATAGGGTCTCGCTCTAGTCCAGGCTGACCTGGAATTCACTATGTAGTCTCAGGATGGCCTTAAACTCCCGGCAATCCTCCCACCTCTGCCTCCCGAGTGCTGGGATTAAAGGCATGCACCACTACGCCCAGCGAGAATATTTTCTTAATTCCAATTATTCTTGTGTTATGAGCCTACAACAATTTCCCAGGAGATTTGTGAGCTACAAAGTTTAAGGCAACTTTGTCTGAATTCATCCAGTGATTATTTTCCCCCTTATTTCTGTGACAGAAAAGAGCCATGTAATAGGTTCAGATTTAATATCTTTTTCTTTGATCAGCTTTATTGACTAAATTATTAATCATAGGATGTGAATCTGAACAATTTTCAAAATATGTTTTTGCTGATGAATTTGGTCCTCTCCCCTGACAACTATCAAATTCAAATGATTGGTCTTTTTAAATGGTCTCTAGGTTAGGGATTTGATAGTGGACCATATACCATTAGTTTGGGCTGACCACACCCCCTACTGGGAGAGAACAGCGAATCAAGAAAGGAGCACTTGTGCAATGGAGGAGCCTGGGCCTGGGGGAGACAATCAATAGCTTTCAAATTCGGCCAATTTTCCACTTAGTGAGGGGGACCCCTTGTCTGGAACTTGGGACTCAGGGTGAAAGTCACCGGATCCTGTACTCTTGGGATCCCAAGGCAAGATGCACTGAGGGAGCTATTGACCAAGAGGCTACCAGAAATAGACTCTAGGTAAACCAGAGATGTATATATTTGTTAACCTATATGGACCTCACTCTCCGAAGGAGATTGTGCTTGTATTTTTCAGGATACAGAGAGAGAGCTGGGGCCCATCTAAACCTAACAACCGACCGTAGGCCGATACCTGAGATTCTGGCTGGAGAGGAACCACCATAGTCATACCGTGGAGGACCCAGATGGAACCCCACAGATAATGATGGGAGGACCAAGGGACCCACAGCCACAGACATTCAACCTACACAGGATAAGCCAGTGAGACAGAAACCAAAGATCTTCATCACAAAGACCCCTAAACTCACAATCTTAAAGCAGCCTTAATACTCATCCTCCACGACTCAGGGAACTATGCGGAAGGGCGGAAAGATTGTAAGAGCCATGGTGGGGGAGACTATCCAGAGGTATGGCACCCTACAGCAACAACACACTGGAGACAGGAGGTCCGGGCTGAGTACCAGGCTATCCAGGGCCCCCTGCCATAAGGACTGATCCAGATGGTACACGGAGGAGGATATCCAGCTGATTGGGGATGGGGAGGGGGGCGTTGGGGAATTGGGGATAACAGCTCATCGTTTGCCCACTGAATAATGTAACACAGTATGGACAATAAATATATATTAAAAAATAATAAAATAAAAAAATACAATTAAGATTGTACAGTTCATAGCAAAGTAAGTTATGAGACACCTTAGTTGTAAATTTACATTTTTCCTCAGTAGCAATTTGTTGTTTTTTTTTGCTGACTATAAATGCAGATAATAGTATACATTTAACTCCCTAAAACAGCCAATACCACAAGTAAAAAGTCATGATTTCATATTTTTTGCTATTTTCCCATTGTAACATTTATTTGTGTATTTGAATCAGAAACCTAACACCACATTCCATTAACTAGTCATCCATTGGTTAATGACAAACTCACAGGTAGCATTC
Organism: Zapus hudsonius; assembly: GCA_004024765.1. Taxonomy (NCBI): domain Eukaryota; kingdom Metazoa; phylum Chordata; class Mammalia; order Rodentia; family Dipodidae; genus Zapus; species Zapus hudsonius. The sequence continues at coordinate 23,503 of PVHP010011259.1, read as the reverse complement.
TTCCAGGTGGCAGGGTTACAAAAGTGAAAAGACACAGTTCTTGTCTTTGTAGACCTCTTTATCCAGCAAGGAAGAATGACATTTAAAATGTAATCACCTGAACATGATTTGTTATTAGAGTGATGTTCAAAATATCACTGAGATGCAGAGATGCAGAGATTAAAACTATCTGGCAGACTTAGAATTATAAGATATACTTAATTTTGTAGATTAGTCAGGATATTAACTATTTTGCATACTCCCAGACAATTTCCAACAATGATCTCATCAGTTTTGTAAGACAGTGGTTTATTTTCTCTAGGATCAAAGCAGTTAATTGTAATTTCTATTATGCTGCTGTGCTTCATGTCCTTTCCTCTTAGAGTGAACCCCTGTTTTCTGCAAATATCCTCTGGCTTCTACTTACTCTCTGAGACGAATTAGCTCTGAGACAGCAGCTCATACATCACTGGGGCATATTCACACAAGAATACCAATAATCAATAATCACACAGGATAACTACTGGGACCTTGGTTTATCTGTTTCTTTCCTTCCTTCATTTCTTCCTACCTACCTTTCTTCCTTCCTTCTTCCCTCCCTCCCTTCCTTCCTACTTTATCTCTATCTCTTTCTTCTTTCTTTCTTTGACTCTCTCTCTCCATCCTTCCTTCCCTTCCTCCCTCACTCTCTCCTTCCCTTCTTTCTTTATCTCTTTCTCTCTCTCGCTTTATTTCTCTCTCTCTCTTTCTTTCTTTCTTTCTTTCTTTCTTTCTTTCTTTCTTTCTTTCTTTCTTTCTTTCTTTCTTTCTTCTTTCTTTCCTCTTCCTTCTTTTTTAAACTGTGTCATATTGCTTAAAGTCTGGATAGGCGTCCTTAACAAAATATGTACTATTGAGGCAACATCGCTCTACCTTTGTTTTACCAATGACACCAAGTGTTTTATTTTCCATAAAGACACTGAAGGGTCATTTAAGTTGTACAGCACAATCTGTTCCCCAAATGAGTTTCATTCAGGGGATTTAATACCCAGGAATTCTCAAGTACTCATGACCCTTGAAAAGCATTGTTTTTTAATATATATTTATTGTCCATAATGAGTTACATTATTTAGTGGGCAAACCATGAGTTGTTATCCCGAATTCCCAATTCCCCCCTCCCCCTCCCGATCAGTTGGATATCCTCCTCCGTGGGCTGTCTGTATTAGTCCTTGTGGCAAGGGGTCCTGGATATCCTAGTACTCAGCCCTGTCTTCCTGGCCTAAGTGTGTTGTTACTGAGGGGTGCCATGCCTCTGGATAGTCTCCCCACCACGGCTCTCACAATCTTTCCGCCCCCTCTTCTGCTCAGTTCCCTGAGTTGTCATATCGTGGAGCATCCATAGGGAACCCAGCAGACAATGACAGATGAACAAGCATTGTGTTTTTTAAGTTGGTGGACATCTAATTTTACTTCATCATGCTACATCAAATGTATTTGTTTCATTTACTAAATGGCAAAGGCATGGTAAAAAGGAAGGACATTCTTCAGGTAATGCATCATATCACAGGGCTGTGTCTGTCTATACGATTAATAACTCTGCTTGCTGAGAACCACATGGAAAATAAAACATATGAATCAGTATTCTGAAGCACAATTTAAAATTTTCATGTAATTAAGAGCACTTGGGAATTTTGTCAATAATGGTTCAAACTAGATTTCATCAACATCTCACTTTGGATAGAAACATGGATTGCTATGCCTTAGTAATTTCTAAGCCACTTGGAAGGCTTGGAGACCCATCTACCTACCACATGTTACTGATCTATGTAGTTCTACAGGCAACTTTGACCCTGATTTTTACACCATTAGTACTTCATATGCAAAGTTGAATTTTAAGACATTTGAGCAAATAAATTCATTTTAATTGGTAAACCTCCTCCCAAATCACTGTCTGTCTTTATTTACAAGAAACTTTTCTGTACATTTGAAAGTGATCTGTTGAACTGCGGGCTTGTATCTGGTGTGTTTCTAAGCCTGTAAATGCTGCTGCTTTCAACACTAATTCCTAGGCTTGGACACAGTTCCGTGTCCTCTGACACAAACCATGGCCAGAGTTTTTGGTTGACTTAACAGACTTGTATTTTGCAAGAATAAGTCTAAATAGAGGACCATGAGCTATGAATCCTCATTCTATGGAGCTTAATAACAGGACATTAAAATCATATATAAGTGCAGTGAAGCATCTTTTACTTTTCAGATTATAATGGCTTTATATAAGTGGAATAATTTGTGCTATGAGCCCAAAGGGTAATCTTTGAAATATTGTTAAGATTCTTGATTGTACTGCTTATTAGAAAATAAATTTCCTCTATCAAATTACTATGTATAAACTGAATTTTTTAAACTTAGAAATATGCACATGAATGTATTCTTAGAGACAGACACATTTTCACATGTATATATAATATGATCCAAATGAATTCAAAATTTTGTAAATCAGAATCTTTTGAAAACTAATGAAATAACCTTTGAAATATTGGCAAAATGTGTCTACTATCAATTAAAAATAAATTTCAATGATTTTGAAAATATGATATGCAAATATAACATGGAAATTAATATTAAAGAAAGTACTTCATCACTCTCCAAACAAAAGTCTATATGTCTGGGTAAGAAATTCTCAAGATAAGTATCATCTTAGATCTATGCTCTCATGTTTAAAGACTTAAAATTATGACTAAAAGAAAGCATCACTTCATATGAGACATATCATTTAGAGATATAAATATTGTCTTTATACTGAAAAAAATGTGATATAGTTGAAATTAAATAAACTTGGTTCTCATTAGTGATAATATAATTATTACAGCATATGAGCTATTTAATGTTTATTTAAAATATTTTAATCCCACCTAAAATGTTTTGTAATGTAATTTTTGTCACAAAATTAAGTTAATAATATTTATGCTGATAACTTCCAAAAATAATCTTGAACATGATATTAACCAACTTTCCACACATTTGGGACTATAGGGTTAGGAATAACTGCTGTAAAATAATATAGTTAATTTACTATGTAAAATAGATACATTAATTTGTAAATATCACTGACAAATGTCTACCATTCTTTTCTCTCCTTTCCCAGCTTAGAAAAAAATGTTTCACACCCAAATTAGATTTAAGAACATATTAAATTGTATATGTAATGGTAAGGTCAGTATATGTGGATAAGCAAATATATAGAATTCATGGTATATTGATAGTGTTGGTATAAGTATTTCCTTTTTACTTTTTGTTACTTTACTCATTGCTGTGACTAAGTATTTGACAATCATCAGCTTAAGGAAAGAGCACTTTTTTTTCTGGCTTAGAGTATAAAGACAATTCATGTTAACATGGGGGGAAGGGACTTCAGTAGGAGAGGCCAGCTGGTCACATTGCATCCACAGTTAGTAAGCAGAGGTCAAACAGGAAGTGAGGCTGGGCTGTAAACTTCAAGGCCACCCCCAATGACCTACTTCATTCAGCAACTCTCCTCCTCCATACGTTGTACAGCCTTCCAAAACAGCCCCACCATGAAAGGACCAAGTGTTTAAACACATGAGCCTATGGTGGGCATTTTACATTCAAGCACAACAGAACTCATTACTACTTTTTAATAGACTTACATGTTCAATGATTATAGAACATATATTTTAAGGGCAAACATTTCTCCTATTACAGGGTGGCAGAGGAGATCAATAGTAGAGAACTTGCTTAGAATGAATTAAAACCATTGTAAGAAAATAAAAAACTGAGGCTCCATACTTCTTAATTGTAAATTATGTAAGAAAAATAGATTAACAGAAAGTATGGTTCTGACATTAAAACAGGCACAGAGAGAAAAGAAACAAATCGAAAGCTCCAGAATAAATCTAAATACATAAAATCAACTAATTTTTATAAGGACATAAAAAAGAAACAGTGTAAGAGGGATTCTTTTCAATAAATGGTGCTGGGAATACTAGGTTTCCATTTCGAAAGATGAAACTGCGCCCTTACACACTAATGCATAAAAATAAACAACTCAAAAGAAGAAAACATCGTTAAAATCAGAAGCCTAGTAGAAAACATAGTAGAACAGTTTCTTAATGATTTTTTTGCTGATTATTTATTTAACATTACACTGGTAGCTAAGATAATATACTTGCAAAAATATATGATTATATTGAACAATAGAAATATAAACAAAAAAGGTTTCTACATATTGCAAACTATGTATAAGGAGTGTATATAATGTGTACAGAACTACATCTCAAAAGCAAGAAAAATATAACTAAATTTTCTTAATCAGCAAAGGGCTCAGACATTTTTCAATAATAACATAAAAATAGCTAATAAACACATGAAAAAAATATCACATCACCAATCCTCAGTGAAAACAGGTGCTGCTGAGCAAGTTGTACTCTGTGGGAACATGGATTGATAGAGAGAACATGGAAGAGAACATGGTGGTTTCTGAAGAAGTTAAAAACTGAACTACCATATAAGCTAGGAGTAATTCTTTGGATATATAACCAAAGTAAATGAGATCACTGCCTCGTAAAAGTATCTGCACTTCAATATTTATTGTAGCATTATAATCAATGTATGGAAATAACCTCAGTGTCCTTCAATAGGCTAGTTGATAGAACTGTGTTTGTGTGTGTGTGTGTGTGTGTGTGTGTGTGTGTGTGTGAGAGAGAGAGAGAGAGAGAGAGAGAGAGAGAGAGAGAGAGAGAGAGAGAGAGAGAGAGAATTATTATTCAGGGTTTAGGAAAGAAGAGGATTCTGTTGTTTGTCACAACTTAGATGGACCTGGTTAAACGATCAGTGAAATTGTCACAGGAATTTGGATTCCTTGTATGCCAGTGCACTAATAATTTGAGGTGTCCCCAGATCCTTGTTCTATGAATTTGAAGAATGAAATCCATGGATCAGAGGATAAAGTTCAGAAGGATTTCATTATAGCTTAAAGATTTAGTAAGAAGACCATGGGTTCTTAAACCTAGAATATAAGAGAAGGAAGCAAGGTCCTCTTCTTGCCCAGGGAGGCAAAGGGGTTTTAGAGCCCCCTAACTCCCTTGAGGAAAGAGGGCAGAGCTCTTGGCCAAAGAGGCAAGAGGAGGTTGAGAAGCCCACCTTCAGACTCATGTCTGGGTTTTCTATGGGGAATGTCTAGGTGAGGAAGACCAGGTCAGCAGGTTACTATGGACCAGATTTTTTAGCTTTGCTTATAAGATAAGGATCCGAGTTTCTGTCCTCCAGGAAGGTGCAAGCTTAATCTTGAAATCTTTCCTGGAGGGTGTGGACATCCAAGTCTCGATAGGCTTGGTGACATTTCCTATTTTTATTCAAGGAATGAAATCCGTTCACTTTTAGGGTTCTGCTACCTTGACTGCCTAGCCAATTTCTGTCTCCTATCAAAATGAGCCAGACATTAAAACAAAAAATGTCATATGATTACATGTAGAGATGGAAATTAAAAAATCAAACAGGGTCTAGGGAGACAGTTCAGTGTGTAAGAGCCATGCAAGCACATGACTTAGAGAAGTGATTCACCGTGAGTTTGATCCCCAGCAGGCACGTAACTGTTGGGCATGGCCACAATACCTGTAACTCAAGTCCTGCAAGGGGAAGAGATCAGAGTATCCTTGCGCCTAGCGGGTCAGCCTGTCTGATAGAAAACAGGAACTATGCATTCAGTTACATATTTGACCTGAGGGAAACATGAGGATGAGGGTGAGTGATGGCCTCCACATATACATGCATACAGGCATACGCATCTGGGTATACAGATGCATACATTACATCATTCACACACACAAATAATAGAGATTATGAATGAAATAACATAGAGAATGTAAGTATTTGAGATGGAGGAAGAAATGGGGAATTGTACTTCAGGGACTTAATAAAGAGCTATGTAGTATCAATAAGTTGAATAATGTAATTCACAGTATGAAGATTAGAGTAAAATATAATGAGATTCACTGGAAAAATTACCATGCAAGAGTCCCTGGCTTCAAGCATCAGTACTGAGAAAGCATAATATTAGCACCTTTGCTAAGTGAATAGTAATGGCTACTCTATCTGGAGGGGAAGAAAATGAGCTGCAAGGTGAAATGAGGCATAGGTTAGTTTGCTCTACCATAGCAACTACTTTGCTACATATACTATATGCACACATGTATGTATATCTCTTATAACATGTTGAATATCTGAAATATACACAAAAACAGTTTAAGAAGACAACAAGGTGCCACAATAAACAAAGATCTATAAACCAATAGTGTAGAATAAAGAACTCAGAACTAACCTACACATGTCTATTCCACTCATCTTTGACAAGGTTGTCAAGGTTATACAACGAAAATAAGTATTTATGTCACGATTTGAATCTAGAATGCCTCCTAAGCTTAAAACACTTTTTTCCCAGCTTGAAGCCCTATTTTGAAGGGTATCTATCTATCTTTTAGGAGATGGAGCCTTGCATGTCACTACAGTTATGGTGCTTTGAAATTTATTACTATCATTATACCACCTCTCTGCTTCCCGTCAGCTGTCATGGGGGAAGCTACTGCTGGATCCTTTATCCAAGCGACTCTGTTTTGCCTTTCCCACTGTAGTGGTGTACTGATCCTGTAAGTCCCAGAAAATCTTCCTTCGCCAAATTGTCTCTGTCAGGCATTTATTCACAGCAATGAGAAAATTAGTGTGGAAAACTGGTTCCACAGAAATGACTTCTGTCCTGACTAAGCTTGAACTTTTGGTTCTTAGGACTTAGGACCTCACTTTTTTTTTAGGTTGAATGTATAACAATTTGGAGATGTAGGCTAGGGAAGTCCTCAATTGTTATTAGTAAAGTAGTGTGTTCTGGTCAATATTTGGAAATCCAGACTGTTGATAGGCATGAACACAGTAGACACTATGCTCAAGTGTTTTTAGAGAAGAGAGAAGGATAACGACCCAACGCAGAATGGGTTAGAGGTTATTCATGTCACACTATGGCAAAAGAATTTGGCTACATTCTATTTGTATTCTGACAGCTTGAGTCAAAAGTAATGGGTTAATTTATTTGATGAAGGGAATTTCATAACATTCATGGTGGGCATAGTTACTGATTCCTGATTTTAGCCAGGTTTATAGTGAGAGCTACAGAATTCAAAAATGAAATCAGAAACCTCTGAAGCATGTTTGACTTGGTAAGACTCAAGAATGCTTTTAAAATGTGAATAGAACAAGTACCAAGGACAGAGTAGTGACAGTTGTTACATCAATTTGTCCTACTAAAGACAAATCACTCACCTTGTACTTGGGGAGCAGGAGGAGCTCATTGAACATGAAATCCAACTCACTGAAAGCTCCATTCAAAACACTACAAACTTCCTTGAAAAGCTTTGGTTTAGAAGGCAAATGCCTGAAAAGAGGGTACATGAAAGGAGAACCTCCGGCCTGTCTTGGTTAATAAAATTGCCTATGGAAGTGTTTACCCCAGTGGGTTCCCCCAATTACTCAGAGCTACATCAGTCATGATCTAAAGGGGCTGGGACTACATCTCAGCCTTGTGGGAGAACTTAGTCTCATCATGTGATCCAGGTTTTGTAAACATGCACAAACAATAGGATCATGGAAAAACGCTTCCAGGTAAGCCTGTAAAGCCAGGCAATGAGGAACAGGATTCCCTGCGGCTAGGTTATAAGTAAAGTTTTGAGGGTAAAGCCTTTGTTGGAGATACCAGAAATATTAGACATGTTCTGAGCGAAGCTGTGGACACTGAATGAAGTTCATTCAAGAGAGAGGCCATGCCCTTGTAGAAACCTTTTGGAACTCACACCATGCCACCTTGTATCTTGGATGCTGGCTGGGCACACAGCAATAACATCTGATGTTTGCTCTGTTGAGTTTCAGTATTTCTTTGTCCAAACTTGCAATATTTCTGATCCTCTCAGTAGAGGAATATTTACTGTATACCATTATATGCAGGAAGTATGCAATATTTTTTGTGATTCTACAGGGTCTCACAGCCAAGAAGCCACCTTGTCTTAGTGGAGACTGAACTTTTGGCTCTTAAACCATGTTGAGACTATTAAAACATTGGAAACATTTCATGTTACACCAAATGTAGTTGTGTTGTGAAATTATCATGAGCCTCTGGGAGTCAGTGACGAGATGCTAAAGTGTTAGTTTGGAATTTTCCCCACAGACTTGTGTTCTGAACACTTGGTGCTTAGCTTGTGGCACTGGCTTAAAGTCTGGAATATTTTATTTTTATTTTATTTATTAATTTTCAAGGAGAGAGAGAGAGAGAGAGAGAGAGAGACAGGGGAATTGATCCCAGGGCCTTAACTGCTGAGCCATCTCTCCAGCCCAAGTCTGGAATATTTTGGAGGTTGGTCCTTGCTAGTAGAAGAAGCTCACTGGAACAGAGGGGTAAACTGCTCTGAAGGTTATTCCATTCCTGGTTCTGGCTCAAAGCTCTCTAGTCTGAGATGGAAACCATGTGAACAAGCCATTGCCACATGTCCCTGTCCCTGTTGACTGAGGTACATTAATCTGCATTCCCTATCTTGTTGGACAGTGACTTTCTCAAACCATGAGCCAAAAATGAACCTTTCATTCCTTAAATTGTTCTTATCAGATATGTTGCTACAATGTTTAGGAAACTAAATAGTCACATTAAAAAGAAAACTGATCTGTAGAGATAAGATTCCACTCAAGATATGACCTAAGAACTCAATGTAACACCTATTATAATTCCTAGAAGAAAACATAGACAAAATATTCACGACATTGTTCTTGGCAATTTCATATATATGACACCAACCAAAATAATTTCTCTATAGATAAGCAAGCAGGATTTCAGAGACCCAGTGATAAATATGCAGAATTTCAAAATAAAAGGCACAAGAATAGTAAAGAAAATAATCCATAATGCAATGGAAGCCTATAGGTTGAGAGAAAACATTTTTTCAAGCCATATTACTGAGAAAGTGTATGTCTCTAAATTATGGCGCTTTCACATTTCAATAATAAAGCAACATGAAAAAATAAAAAAAAAACCTTATAACCTGATTTAACAAATACTCAAAGTATTTAAATGGACAAACATTTATTTAAGAACAACAAAAATTATGGATTTGTAAAAAATGTATTTGGGATAACTAAATAATCAATCAAATGAATATTAAAACCACAAGGAGGTCTCACCTGATAATTGTCAAGATAACTGTTATTTTGTTCTGACACTACATAGTGAATTCCAGGTCAGCCTGGGCTAGAATGAGACTCTACCTCAAAAAAAAAATTGGGACCTTTTGTAACTGATGGTGGGAATGAAAAATTGAACAGTATTCAAACCAAAAATAAAACTACTGCAGTATTTAGTATTGTGACCTCTGGGTAGTTATACAACATAATTACCATCAAAAATGTGAAAACAGGTCAAAATCCTCATGTTTACTATGGCACTATTTGCAGTGGCTAAGATGTGAATACAACCTAAGTGTCCATCACCAGATGGCTGAAGTATGAAAATGTTGTATATACATGCTAAGGAATACTACTAATTTGACATATAAAGAAGAAAAATCTAAAACCTTTGACAATGTGTATGAACTCAGATGTTATTATACAACATGAAATAAGACTTAAATACTAGTACTACATGTTTCCTTTTATATGAAGCACCTGTAATTGTCAAGTACTTAGAATCAAAGTTGGAATTGTGGTAGTTAGAGTAGGGAGGAAATTGAAAAATAACTAGTATTGGAGCATAAAGTTTCAATCAAGAAAGCTGAACAGACCATTAGAGATCTGCCCACACACTTCTACATGATGCTGTATGAAACTTAGCAACAGTTAAGATTGCTGATCTCATGTTAGATAAGGTCTTACAATAAAGTAACATATCTATTAGCTTTATATATCTTCACACTTAATTCACATACGTTCATGAAATTTCTGTCTTAGCTACCACAACTGGTCCATTATAAGTAGAAGTGTTAGAATATTGACCCTATTTTAGAATAAATATGGAAGACCTGGAGTCTTAATTTACTCTGCTTATGAGAATACTGTGATCCAGGATCTAAGAATAGCCCACACCACTCTCCTTATGCACATTATAATTAGAAAACAGTGTCATTTGTGCTAATGACTTCACCTCTAGGTTTTATTAGTAATTCTAAATTTACAGAGAATTGTCCCTTCTGTCTCTGTTTCCAACTGTAAAAAGAAAAGTTGGAAGAAATGAATTAAATTATATTCAGCTGTATAAAAATGATCTTATTGAAAAAATTCTTAGTTGTTTATTAAATGAGAGAGGAAGGTAAACCACTTCTAAGTTCCACTCAGCTACAAATTTATGTATGTCAGATGGTTTGGCTTATAGAACAATTTAGACTCATTAACAAGACTTTGCTCATCCACCAGTGTGACATTTTTATAAATCATGATCATTACAAGAGGCATCAAATTAGAAATTATTGAGGTTACGATTATACATTGTATATATTTTTAAAAATGAGATAAAGCTCTCCTTAAATATTACTTAGCTGTTTATTCTGACTCTAACTTGGTGACAGTAAACTTCAACAACAACAACAAAAAAATCATGAATAGGACGTCCAGGTCGAGGTGGTGGAAACTCACATTGCTTGCCTAGGATCATTGGAGGATTCTTTACTCTTTCTCATATTCTCCTAGTCAAAGAAGCACAGTGTGCAGAAAAGGAAAGATGGAATATAACAGCCAAACTCATAGAAGACACCACCCAGATGAACTCCAGTCTGCTCTGATGTCGAAGGTGTCAACCGCTAAATAAGCTTCAGTCCAGAATAGCAGTAATTTAATGGAATTGATTTTTCTTTCTTTTCTTTTTTTAGAAAACTACATTTGTTTTATGTACAATTGTAACATAGGGAAAGTTAAGTTCAATTGAACAATATATAATTATCAATGATGGGTACCTTTGGGTCCATGGACATTATTTGAAAATTATACAGTTATTATTCCTCTTAGTGCTTTGTAAATTGTGTTCTAACACAATTATATTATAATTAGGAAAAAGACCCCAGTAGATCATATTATCTTTTGTGTATTTGAATAAAGACTAACTTTTAAATAGTCCTTCAGGGAACAATGAAACAACACAATAAAAGACATAACAAAATATGTCTTTTTGATATACTTTATTGATAATTTTATGGACCTTTTAAGTTTAAGTGACTTTTAATGCAACAGGTGCTGTAAGTTCTGGCTCTCTGTGTGTATACATACGTTTCCCCCACAATATCATACATTTCAGCCTTTATCACAGTGGGATCAATAAAGTAACAGACTGCAATGCATTAGCATCATAAAGGAAATGTAATAAATGACTTTATAACAGTAGTAAAAGTTACATGAGCACCAGCAGCTGTACGCGAGACGCTGCTGCAGAAACGCTTTATGACCTAATGGTCCTCAGCGGGCTGATAATATGATGTGTGCGTGTGATGCTAGCATTTCCAAGGCCTGAATTTCAATTCAATAAATAATTGAAAGCATTTTTAGACTTTTCCATAAAATGTTTAATAAGAGATCAAACCCTCCCTCCCGGTAGTAGAAAAATTAAATAGTTTTTACGGGAGTATTTTATGATGAAATTCTCCTAGCTCTGGAAACAGTGGTATATTTAAACACAGCAATTGAAGTAAATAATCCTTCCAAGAATTTGTATTGCCTCAAACTCAATTCCCCATTTCTTGGAGTTAAATTATTTTTCCTTTTCTTTGTGTTGAATTTTTTTTTACTTAAATTTTGAAGATTATCTGTAAGATCAAGGTTTTTTTTTTTTAATCAACAATTAGCACTAGTGTGGATGTAAGTTTTGAATAAAAAAAAACACAAGATTATAATGAATCAATATTCTAAAAATGAAAGTAGGTATATTCCTATCCTATAAATCACCATGAGTTATTAATATGTTAAAAGAAACGAATAATGTGAGAATGAACTCTCCTCTCATTCATGAAACAAATGAGATATGAAATAAGTGCTCTCTTCTGCTCCTCTGAATGCATGAAAATTTCATCATGTATAATCTATGAAACTGGAATTTTATTTAAAACAAAAGCAACACGTTTTATAAAAGAAAGTATAATGATCATTTCTCCCAAAACTTAGCTTTTAAGAGAACTGGGGAGATAACTCAGTGGATACAGTGCTTGTTTCACAAGCTCAAACACCTGGGTTTGGTTACCAGTATGTTTGAAATGCCAGGTGTACTGGTGCTAGTTCTGAGGTGGAGGCAGGAGGATTCCTGGGTTTTGCTGCTTAGGCTGCTTGCTTAATTAGCAAGCTTCCTGCCAGTGAGAAACTCTGTATCAAAAGCAATAGGGTAGATTGTATTCATGAGGTTGCTCTCTGCCCCCCCGCAGTGCACACACATGTGCAAGTATCCCTCACACATACATATGCAAGTATACCTGTTCCCTCCCCCGGCTCTCATTACACCTGCCCACATGCAAAAAAGCAATGCATTTAGGACTGTTGCTAATTTGTTAAATGCCTCCCGCCTTCTCCCTTTTATTTGACTGTTGGAAGCCTATAGGGAATTCGTGTATACACTACATCAATTGGATTAAAGTTCCTTATCAATTATCATAAACACTGTCAATTCTTCCATATGGCACAAGTTCTTAATGAAATATGCATCATTAGTAGGCTGTCATCTTTACATAATGTGAAATGACAAAAATATATAAAACAGTGGAATCCTTTAAGACAAACATGTCATTCTGTCTCTCGAGAATGATTTCACAGATAAATCTATGGGCTTGTGTTGAGCTGTATTATACCATAGAGAAGAAGCAATTCTGTGTTCAATAGGCTACGTGTAGCTCAGAAAAAGAAAACAGATCCCATTCTTTCCTGTTAAGTACTGTTGAGTTTGTATCCTTCTTTTTTTTCTTTCCATTTAGCTAATATTTCACTGAGATTGAAAAGCCAAGAAAATTTAGTCATGTTTCTCAATTAAATTAATTTTTTAGTATCTGTGTTTCACCCATGTTTGCAAATATATCAAGCGTGTACATTCCAATATCATAACATATACTATTTTAATTTCCTTTTGTGCATTCAATTAGTTGCCGACCTCTTGCAATTTTGTAACATTCAGATTTTGTATCTCAAACAGGAGTTTAATGTTAAATTTCCTCCTCACACAGAATATATTTAAACATTTAAATTGATTTCCATTTGCTCTTTAATCCATTTTTTCCTGATACTAGCTGAATTATTGAGTCCTTTGGGACATAAATTTTAGAAAGTGATGTCTCTATATCTCTATATAATATTAACTATCAAATCATCATATTTAATCCTGAATGCTACTAATTTCTTATCAAAGTAAAGTATCTCTCAACTCGTCCCAAGATGATATTTCCCTAGCATTTGTTTCTAAAAACTCATTCTTTCTGCTGTTTCATTAAATGTGCTCCTAAACTCACATGCATCTTCACTTTCTCATATAGAGGCTGATATTTTTTTCTAGACTGGGATGCTTTCTTTTTTTTTTCTTCCTTTTCCTTTGCTTTTTAGATAATGACATACTTGACTATATTGTTTACTATGGTGTTTTTGGTGCATACAAGTTTTCAACTCCCTGAGATAAATACCAAAAAAGCTCAAATTCGGAACCACACAACAAAATGCTTAGTGCTGTAAGGAAGTCCCACCGTGTCTTCTAGGCGGTGGTAGTATTTTAAATTCCCACAAGCAATGCAGAGTTCCTTCTTCTCCACATCATCAGGATGAGTGGGTGGTGTCAGAATTGACAGATATTCTTCATTTCAAATTAACTACATCTAAAATCACAATGAGAGGTATACTCTGAGCATGCCTGTGTATTGATTGCCACAGAGGTCTTACTGAGGAAGTAAGAACCACTTAGAAGGCAGGAGGTACAATTCCATTGGTTAGTTTCTTAGATAAAGAGTTTACATATTCTCTTTGGACTGATTGTGGTTTAACTATTTTTTTTTTCTAAACACACTTTTAGCAGTTACCTTCTTAATCCTGGAACAAATATCTGACCAAAGCAGCTTATGTAAAGACACCGTTTGTTTTGCTTATAGTTTTGAGGGGAAGTAAATCATGAAAGGGAAACCGTCAATGGAGCAGAAAACCCTGCGTCATATCTCATCAGCAGGAAGGCTGGAGAAAGAGATAGAGTGACCCAGCTAGCACTGGCGAGTGGGACTGAGTTATAAAACCATAAGTCCCACCCTCAATGGCACACCTCCTCCAGTAATGCTCCACCAACTGAGGACTAAGGGTGAGACTTAATCATGAACACCTATGGCTCTGGGGGGCATCTTATATTCAAAACACCCTAATACTTTCTGCAAGCAAATATTATACTTTTTATTAAAGGAACATAGTGATATACATATAGGATGAAAACTTTATACAAATTACAAACTTTTTATACATTTGAATAATAATTTTCTCTGTGATTATATTGGGATAATTTCTAGTGATATAGTATCAAGTTAATTGAGCTTTGCTTATGTCATGTCTAAAATCTTAAAGTTAATCCAATGGACTTTATATATTGATAATTTTAATAATCATGTAATCTACATTGTGTAATCTATAGTTCTGTTTCTAATTACTACTTCTCCTAGTTATAGGTTATATTGTCACACTTTGTGCTGTATAACTGCAAATGACAAATATATTCCAGATATTGTATAAAAGAAAATAGCATGAATTAAGAGAAATACCTTCATCTCCTTTTTTATTTTTCCAGGTAATATAATTAATGTAATTTATTCATTTCAGATATATATGGTGTGTGTATGTGTGGAGAGAGAGAGAGAGAGTGTGTCTGGCATTTACAATTAGAAATAGAGAGTGTCATCTACATTTTTGTAGTAGGTTTGCAAGAGGTTCTCTTGTATCTCAGGCTGGTATCAACAAACTCACTATTTATTGAGCTCTTAACCCTGCCTCCATGTCATGGTTTGATCCAGGTGTCTCCCACAAACAAATGAATGTGCTCTGATTGATAGATCCTCAGCTGATGGCAGTTTGGGTTTTACAACCTTGCTGGAGCTGTGTTGTTGGGAGCGGTCTTAGGGGGGTTATAAGCCAGCTTCCCCTTGCCAGCATTTGGCACACCTTCCAGCCGCTGTTTTGCAGTGCTGTGGTGGAGGTGATGTCCAGCCCTCTGCTCATGCCATCTTTTTTCCTGCCAGGATGGAGTCTCTCCTCAAGTCCATAAGCCTAATAAACCCATTCCTCCAAAAGCTGCTTTTGCTTGGATTCTTTCTGTGCAGCAACTAGAAAGCTGACCACAATACTCCACTTCCCATACCGGTCTGTAGCATCATGCCACATGAATCTGCATCTTTAATTATCTTGAGTGTACCTGTGATATATCTAGTTTCCACTCTCAATCCATTTGAGTTTAAGATTTGTGAAATAGTAAATTGCCTGGATTGCCTAGTGTTTAACTTATTTTTTGGTCTCTCTTAAATTTCGTGTAGGAAAGGTCCATCGATTCAGTCACTGTGTGGATGTTTATGCCATCAGTTCCCATGCTTAACATTCATTTTCTACTACTGTTTTCTGAGGGAGTAATCTGAGATATGCTTGCACATACTGAAAAAATCCATACTTTGCTTTTGCGTTTTTATTTCTTCCAGATCCCAACCCATCCTGTTAGTTTTGGCTCATTTCATGTTCCTGCTGCCATCAATATACCTATTCTTGGACATGTACAAATACGCATAGATATAAAATACTCCTTGAAGTATATTTTTATCTTTCCCTATGAAGATTTATTTTTCCTTTTGCAATTTAGCTCATCAAGGCCTACTTTGGTCCACTGTCATTACTTAATGTATATGTATTTTATTGTGTGTAGGATTAACTTTCTTTTACCCTGGTAGCGATAACTTTTTCAAATACCTCTGAAACCTAACAGAACCAGGCAACTTCTTTTTCTATTTTATTATTAAGATCATGCATGAGGACATGGCTTTGACCTCAGAATTCTTAGCCTATGGACAGAACTGATGAACATATCAAACTAAAGGCTAACTCAGGACCATTTATAAAATGAGGCCTAAGTGACATCTACTTATGTCAAAGTTTGGCCTTCAATATTTTTATCCATTGGCCAAAAAGACAAATTTGGCACATTACTAAAAATAGAAAGCAATAGTTTTGTATAATTCTAGAACTGAGTAGTTTTTCTTAACATGAGTAGTTAAAGCCATAACTTCATTATTTCCTTCTGGCAAAAACAAAATAAAAATAGAGGACTTTGCAGCTCGAGTTTTCAGACATAATTTTCAAGTGCACATGTAGTTTAATTCACTGGCTTCAAAGCAGCCCTAAGAGTTCCTGTAGTCATGCTCCTCCACAGACAGAAAACTAAAATACAGAGGTCCTAATAGTTTACCCAAAATTCCAGTTCAAACTGGAACAAATGTGGTTTAAACTCAGGAAGTCCTTCTCCAGGGTGTCTTTTAAATACTTTATTCTACTCATCCTCCAAAACATATCCACCTCAGAAGTATACATAGTAAAAAGGGCAAGTGCTTTCACTGTCTACTGGGACCAAAATGTCTCTTTCATTTTAAATGCAACCTTTCTAAAGTTCTACATTTTTAATAAATCTCTTCTCACAAATTTGAAATCAAGTCTAGAGTGGAGAGTGTAAAACCAGCATGTACTTGGAATGACAGTACCCTTTGCTTGATAGATGATAAGAACTTTATGCTTACTTCTAGAGAACACTTATTCTTCTGTGAAATACAGGGTTTCCTCTTGGAGAAAAAATGTCTGTCTCCTCCAGGGGCCTGAGCATGAAGTTGAGGAAGCTTGTGTCAATAAGGATGTTTTCTTGACCCACTGGAAACATCTCTGAAGAGTATCCCAAATTTGAGTCATTTTATGATAAATGGTCCAGGCTGTGCACAAAATGTACAGGTTTTACACTCATATTTCTTATCAATATGCTTGGATTTACTAGGCAATAGAACAAAATTTTTAAAAAATCATCAGATGAAAAGTCTATTTTGAAATCTGGTCATTATATATTTGCAACTAATGGTGTTCATAATATGCACCCATAGTGACATGAAAATTATCTGCTCCAAGCTCAGGGTCTTTCAGAATGCTATGTGTAAAGCTTCTAAACATAGCTATAACATAGTAAGGGCTAGATGCTCTCTGAAACAGGAAGGAGGACGACCCAATGTAAAACAAAGGAAAGGAGAAAATACGAAAATCGCTCCTCTCAGGTAAAAAGGGTAAGGCCTTGGTCCATTAATTGAACTACCTTGGCTACCTGCAAACCTCACAGGTCTGTCTTTGCCTCCCTCCCCACTGCTAGTGCTACAAGCTCCTGCCAGCATATTGAGGAGCTCAGACTCAGGTTCTCATGCTTGCAAGGCAGGAAGCTTCCTGATTGAATTAGGTCTCCAGCCCTTCTTTTCTTTTTTTTTTCTTTTTTTAATTGTCCATAATGAGTTACATTATTTAGTGGGCAAACAATGACTTGTTATCCCCAATTCCCTGATGCCCCTCTCCCCCCTCCCCAATCAGCTGGATAACCTCCTCAATAGGTTGTCTGGATCAGTCCTTGTGGCAGGGGACCATGGATAGCCTAGTATTCAGCCAGGTTCTCCTGGCCCTAGTATGTTGTTACTGAGGGGGACCATGCCTCTGGATAGTCTCCCCCACCACGGCTCTCACAATCTTTCCGGCCCCTCTTCTGCTCAGTTCCCTGAGTTGTGGTGGGTGAATATTAAGGCTGCTTTAATGTTGTGAGCTTAGGGGTCTTTGTGTCAAAAATTGTTGGTTTCTGTCTCACTGGCTTATCCTGTGTTGATTGAATGGCTGTGGCTGTGGATCCCATTGTTCATCCCATCATTCTCTGTGGGATTCCATATGGATCCTCCACGATATGACTGGGGTGGATCCTCTCTTGCCAGGGTCATAGCTATCGGCCTATGGTTGGTTGGTAGGGTTAGATGGGCCCCAGTTCTCTCGCTGCTTCCTATAAAATGCAAACACAATCTCCATCGGAGAGTGAGATCAGTGTAGGTTAACAAATATACTCATTTCTGTATTACCTAGATTCTATTTTTAGTAGCATCCCTGTCAATCGCTCCCGTAGTGCATCTTGTCTTGGGAGCCCAAGAGAACAGGATCCGGTGCCTATCACCCTGAATCCCAAGTTCCAGACAAGAGCAGCCCTTCTTTTCTTAAATTCTCCTAAGATCTAATGTAGCATTTGATGAACTTTAAATCTTTAAAAAAGGATTTGTCAATAATAAAACCATCTTACTGAGTTGGAAAATAAACTTGAAATAAAATATATAAGTAAATCAATATATAGGAGAATATATAAAATATTAAGAATAAGTATTTCATAAACTTCCTTGGCAATTATGTGTATTTATGAAAATTCAGGCATAAATAGTTGTGTCATAATGTTAAACTATGTTTGTCTGCATAAGAAAGTCAACAGTATTTAAAAATTAATGACTTACTATGCAAACTGGTCTCATCATTTTAAAATTGGCATTTCTTGTGTCTAGAATTTATATAAATCTATATAGCATACCTAAAGTATCTTAGATTAATTATTCAAAGTAATCATAAATATATCAAGTTTAATATACAAAATCAATCTATCTTAACACTAATCCTAAACTCTAACCAAAAATGGTTCCTATTTAAAGATTGGCCAGCCTACATTTAAATATTGACCAAGGTTCTTAGAGTATGTTTTATATAAATTTCATGGTTATATGTCTTTCAATTTGTCTTTCAATAGTAACAATTGAAAAGATCCTCAATGCCAGGTGGTAATTTACATATTGTCAGGATAACTGGGAAGAAGCCCTTGCCTTTAGTGAGTTTATATACTAGTAAAAAAGGTCAGTATTAGTAAGTAACACTAGCAAAATCAAAGTTGATGTAAGTGAATGATGCAAAGATAATATGTACTTGATATAAGGCACAGTAAGGGGAGCATGGGGAGCAACCACAGACCAGCATTTTACACCAGCTAGTATTGGAATCCTTCCCTGAAGAGGCCATATTGAGGAGGAAATATGGTACTAAATGGAAAAAAGTAAACAAAACAGTAGGAAAATATAAGAAGAATTTGTGAACTATCCATTTGTCTGAAATAAAGAGAATGGTAACTGTAGACAAAGCTCAGAGCAAGTCACTTATTTGGTTAAATTTCTTCTGCTAGAATGAACTTCCAAACCAGGAGCAGATTATGTGAGAAAGAAGGGATTTCTTTGAATCTTACAAATCCAGGGGACGTTCTATAATGGCGAAAGAAGTTGCCACCCCTCCAGAGGTCCAAGCAGAGAGAGAAAAACCCATCACCAGCCCCACACATAAGCAAATAGTATGAAACTCCCCTGACTTTAGACTGCTCTTTGCATACCTTAGGCTGTAATTTCAGATCCACACACAGTAACATCCTAGGATTAGACTTTAGGATCCACCCAAGATGAAACCTTTTTCAAGTTACAAGCTTTAACAAAATTCCTGAATCTTTTGGGAAACATCCATTCATACTACCAGATTCCATCACTGGCCCCCATTTATTTATAACAATTTCACATTATATATTGTGTTCAGTCCAAATTTAAAAGTCCCACAGTCATTACCAATTTAAGATCGCTCCAAAGTTTCAAGTCTCATCTGAGATTTAAGACTGTTGCTTAACAACGACAGTCTTTGATTTTATAGTGTGAGTCCTATAAAATCAAAACAAGTTAAAAACTTTTAACATATAATGGCACAGGGTGGACATTTGTAACTGATATGAGGCATAACAAGGAAAGAATGGACCAATGCAAACTCAACATCAATTAATCAAAAATCAAACATCTTCAGTTCAAGTCCTATTTCATAACAACTGACTGACAGTTTCCAGCTCATCCAATTCCACCCCTCCAGCTGGGCTGAGTAGCTGGGTAAAACTTCCATCCTTAGCCAACTGTGCTTCATGGTACCCATTGTACAATTCTGGTACATACAAAATATCTTTGGCTCTCCATTACAAAGCATAGTACATCACCCAATGACTTCACTGGCCAATCAGGGACTTCATGGTCTGTTTCATATACCATCTCAGCAGCAAATACCATATAGCATCTCAGCAGTGGCTCCTGGAACAATATTCACTTCATACATGCATTTTTCATGATTCTGAAACCCCAGGCATGCAGAACATAGCAATATTGTTAACTCTAGGACAAAATAAATTGTGATTGAAAATACCAAGTTCTGTCTCATTCTTCCTCCAGCACAGAAGTTCCAACAGAGCAAAATCTACATGATAAACTTCATTTCAGCAACTCTACCCCATTCCTCAGCACCAAAACTGTCATAGCTAGCTCTATTATCTGGGATGAACTACCAAACCAGGTTTAGTTTATATGAGTAAAATGTGATTTATTTGAAGCTTTCAGATCTAGGGGAAGTTCCACAATGATGAAAGAGGCTGGTCCCCTTTCACTGTTTCAAGGAGAGAGAGAAACCCATCACTAGTGCCCACACAAGCAAACAGTAGGGAACTTTTTAGATATGAACACATAGAAGCTGAGGAAACTGTAAGAAGTGCTTAGATTTGCCATCTGTTTTGCTGGTTGAAATCAAAGTACTACTTGATTTGAGGTGAGACAGAGAGATCTTAATTTAAAGCTAACTTCTTTGTGTTGATGGAGAGGCATAGAATTACGCACCAATCTTCAGTGTTGGCAGTTGAAGATGATGGAGAAACTTCTACCTAGAATCGTCAGGGACATGGTTTCATATGTGATTTGAAATGATTTAAAACAAGGGAGTCAAGATTGAATGCATTATGATCATTTTTCTCTTAAGTCTCTATTTCTGAGTCATTCATCTAGAACTTGTTAAATCAGACTTTCTTCCAGAAATCCTAACCTAAGGCAAAGACACACAGGTTGACTAATTGTCACATTGTTTCATATTAATTTCTTCACTCATGCTCTCATTAAAGATGTATTGAAAAGTTATTTTTAAATGAGGTAGTTGAAGAGATTTAATGTCAATGAGAGCAGTGTCAGGAGGCTTAATGTAGATGCCTAGAATATGCTGAAGTTTAGTGGTCATGGATTTGGGAGAACAGCAGTCCAGCAGTCTGAAAAGAAGAAACCAGCATTTTGGATGGAAAAACAGTGTATTGTAGACACAAAGACACTATTTTTCAAGTGCTTACTTAACAGAGGGAGTGGGATATATATATATATATATATATATATATATATATATATATATATATATATATATATATATATATATATACATACATACATACATATACATGGAGACAGACAGAGAAAGAGGGAGAGAATATTATTTGTGGGCACAGTAGGGTCTCTTATTGCAAATAAACTCTGGACAAATATAACACTTCAGGTATCTGGCTGCATGTGTGTACTGGGAAATGGCCAGCAAGCTTTGGAAGTAAGTGCTTTTAACTTCTGGGCTATCTTAAGACCAGAATGAGTTGTTTTTTTTTAAATCAAATTCTGGTTATACTGAGCTAAAATAATTAGCAGGAAATAAGACTGCAGGACAACTGCTTCCAAAATGCTCTCTTTTTTTTTGAAAAGAAATACAAGTAACTGTGGCAAGTTTTAAGGAGAAATTTATATTTTTTAAATAGGACATGTTTGAAAGTTTATCATAGTGTTGTATGAGGAATGGGAATGTTAAAAACATAGTTTACAAAATATATGAGCAAATTATATGTTTTTATGTATTGTAGTCAGTCAGATGCCTTGGGGATTATTCTCCAAACCAGGCACAGTTTATGGAAGGAAAGGTTTTATTGAAGCTATAGATACAGGGGAAGTAATAAGAATGAAAGAGTCTTGCCCCGTTTCACAGGTCCAAGCAGAGAGAGAAACCCATCACCCAACGCCACACACAAAACAGCAAACAGCAGGTGGGGGGGGGAAAGAGGAGATTTCTTCCCCCTTTATGTAGGTTTAGTGTGTTCTCTTGCAACCCTATCCCAGACTTAATGGCTTCCTGAGTCTCTGGAATGTCCTTCCTGCACTGCCCATGCAGGAAGGGATGTTAATTTCTAGCTCCCCTGAGCTTCCTTATACCCTGCCCCCTACTGAGAGGCTGCCTTCCTGTAAACATCCTCAGAGACCCACCCAAGATTACTAAAAAGGTCAAGTTGGCAACAAAACTTAACCATCACAAATCCACATCTTGTCAACTTGACATCAAATCATATCTCCTTGTATCATAATTTCTAAATGAAGATAGTAACAAGATCATAATGCTGCCTAACATGGTTTAACTATGCTATGTCAAACAAGAAATGCATAATCTCCCCGCCAACACAAGGCAAGCTCCCTTGACTATGAGTTCTATAAAATCAAAAGAATTTACATGCTTTTAACATATAACTGCACAGAGTAAACATTTGCAGCTGCTATGAGGCAGTCTAACAAGACTGGACCAATGTAAACCCAACAACCATTAGGCAAACATCAAACATCTGCAGTTCAAGTCCGATATCACAATCAGTTACTGACAGTCTCCAGATTTTCCAATTCTGTCTGTCCAGCTTGGCTGGGTAGCTGGGGAAAACTTCCATCCCTAACTAGCAGTGCTCCTTGGCAGCCCCTGCACAGCCCTGCTATATGCAAAACATCTTCTGGTCTCCATTGCACCCACAGTTCATCTTCCAATGACTTCACTTGCTGATCAGGGACTTCACACCCTGTTCCAAATACCACAACACAGCAGCAGCTCCTGGAACTGTGTGCCCTTCATGACCCACTCCATGCATAAATTTCTCATGCTTCCAAAAGCAATACCAGGTATGCAGGCACACCCATGTTGTTGATTCAGAGACAAAATAAATTGTGACTTTGGAAATAAAGTGTCTTCCTTTTAGTTATCTCCATTCGAAAGAGTTTGCCCCATCTATCATTCAGTCCTCCTGGTTGGAAACACCTCAGGCATCCTTTCCATTGCTTCAATGAAGAGTAGTTAGGCTATCTTCTTTAGGACTGCTAATGCATTGGCAATTGCAGCTTCAGTAACCTAGATATCAGTCTCTCTGCCAGTAAGTTAAAATTCGCTTTGAGTTTTTTCAACGTTAAATCTTACATCCTCAGTTCCACATCACTAGCCAAACACAACAGTCCATTTCTTAAATTCAACCTTGATCAAGCTCTCTGGGGATTGGGAGTAGAACACAGCCAGCTCTTATTCGAGTAACACTATTCTAATAACTTTCTTTTCAGTCTCTCCTTCCCCTTAGAAAGTTCATAAGCCAAGCCTCCAAATGCAGTTCTCTCTGTACTTAACATTTTCAAAGTCTCACCAGAATAGTCCATAAAACTTGGCTCATGGCTCTGGAAGTCCTCTTCAGTTCCAAGTACCAAGTCCATGTCTTTTCCTCCAGTGCACAAGTTCCAGAAGATCAAAATCCATGCAGTCATATTCA
>PVHP010011258.1:0-45474 GCA_004024765.1 Zapus hudsonius | reverse complement strand
CCCTCGCTGGTCACTCACCCAGGCTGGCCCCTCACCCTCGCTGGTCACTCACCCAGGCTGGCCCCTCACCCTCGCTGGTCACTCACCCAGGCTGGCCCCTCACCCTCGCTGGTCACTCCCCCCAGGACGGCCCCTCGCCCTCGCGCCCCCCCACCCCAGCGCAGCCTCGCGCGGTGCGGCAGGCCATCCATCGGGAGGGACGGGTGTCTTTTGTTAGGAAAAAATGGAAGCCGGCCGACGGTCCGCGCCGCCTTCCGGTGTCCACGTCCGCTCCGTCACAGAAGGACGCGCGGAGGCCGCCCGCCCGCCCTGCGGCCGCTCCCGGCGGTACTCACTCACGCACAGCTTCACCACGTACGCGTAGTAGGACCACACGACCACGAAGGCGATGAACACCACCGGCACCCAGCCCACCACGCGCTGGCAGCACCGCCACAGCGTCCACGGCGCCATGTTCCGCCCGCCTCGGCCCCGGCCCGGCTCCGCGGCCTGCGCCCCCGCCCCCGAGGCGGAGCCGGTCCCGGGGGCCGCGCGAGGCGCCGCCGCAGCCGCTGTCCTCCGGGCGCCCGGCCCCGCACCGCCCCCGCCTCCGCCTCCGCCCCCGCCCCCGCTGGGCTCCGCCTGCCGCATGGCCGCGCCGCGGGCGGAGCCTCCGCGGAAGGGCGGGGGAAATGGGCGGGGCCTCTGTCGAAGGGCGGCACCCCACGGGGAGGGTGTGGGCGGGGCCTGGGGCGGGGCTATGGGCGGGGCCTCTGCTGGGCACCCTAGCCGAGCCACTGCCGCAGCTCGGCGGTCCTCCTACCTCTGCCTCCCGAGTGCTGGGATTAAAGAAGTGCGCCACCACGCCCGGCTGCGACTAATAATTTTGATGCAGGATTTTGGGTTCAGAGAGGGGATAAATTCCACAGAGATACATGATTTCCCAGCCCTCTGTGACCCCGAACTTTTGAGTCTCTGTCCTTGTTCAGATCCTTATAACCTTGTTTAAGTTAACAGAGAATTGAAAACATGAACTCAGGAGTAAGTAATGAATTATAAGTTTCAAGTTAGGATCCAGAGAGAACAAAGTAAGAGAGCCCCAAAACAAAAGATCCCACTCACATAGTAGGTCAAACAACACTAAGAAAAAATAAAGGGCTCAGAATTTAAAGAGAGATTACACATATAGCAAAGCAGGATTGCACCCACAAACAAGGCAGGCAAGTGCCTAAACCAAAAGGAATCTTGGGCTAGAGAGACAGTTCAACGGTTAAGGTGCAAAACCCAAAGACACCGTTGGATTCCCTAGTACCTACATAAAGCCAGATGCGCATATGTCTGGAGTTCCTTTGCAGCAGCTGGAGGCCTTGGCATGCCCTCCCTTCACTGCTTGTAAATAAAATTACTTTTTTAAAAAGAAAGAAATTCTTTACCCCCTTCCGAGTAGAGACAAAGAGAGACATATGTGTCTAGATGGATCCAGTGTTATGGGGAAACTGAGGCACGACCACCTAATAACGTTTAAAAGGAGAATCTTTATTAAGCTGGCTGGCAACTGTCCTTGTCAGAAATCTGAGTAAGGAGCAGTGCCAGACTGCCTTCTGCAAGGGTTTATAAAGGCAAAAACCACAAAGACCACCTCTTATTATTATCTTAAGCAAGCAGCTTTCAAACGCAGAACTTCATCATTGGCTAAGATTATGAGTCAACATCAAGTACAGAATTAGATTAAGACATATGAGTTACCAGAAAGTGTCCTATTCCCTAATTTCCCTATGTTATAGTTAAGTCAGAGGGAGCCATTTCATTTCTAGTAAGACATTCTCTAACAGGTAAACAGTTCCTGGCAAGGCACAGTAACAGAGGCAAGAATTAGCAGTTCTGGATCAACATGACCCAACCGATCAGAAATGCACCCATTTCCCCACATCCTTGTTTCTATTCTCTCCCAACTACTAAACCATATCCCTGTTTTTCATGCTTATGTCAGCAAAGAACTTTTTAACTCTTTGCTAAGGAAAAGGTTTTGTCCCTTCAAGCTTCTGCTACAGCATGGAAATACTATAGTTAACCCACCTCAGCAGAAGAGGAAGAGGAGGGCTGAAGAGTTTTACACACATGGTTAGGCTCCTTGATTATATGGGTCATAGGTTTAGGACTCAGGGACGGTTGGCTGACTCAGGAGGGCTGTGCTAAAGCTCAGAAGTTGGAAACACTGTTGAATTGTTTCCTGCAGCCATCTTGTAAGGCACTGAGTCAGACACAGGTTCTAGTCCTGCCAGGACAGGCAAGGTGGCATCTCCTTGGGCCTCTGTCCATGGCTATCTATAGAAAAATCTACCTTGCTCCTATTTCCCTCCAATCTGACCACCACACATTATTACTGCTTAAAATCAAGTGCATTAAATTATTCTCAATTTGATTGAGATTGGAGTCCTGGGAGGGATTAGCTATTCATGCAGGAGACCCCCAGGCCTGTAAACCCTGACCTTGGGTCCTTGTCCAAGTTAATTATCAAAGAATTGTAAATGTGGGCTCAGACAAGGATTAATTATGAGGTTTATTTTAGGGAGAGTGTGGTAGTTTGAATGTATGTCCTCCATAGTCATGGGTGTTTTATTAAAGCTTGTAACTGGAGGTATCACTAGGGGAGGATCCTGGGATCCAGCACAAAGGTGTGTTTGGGGATGGAACTGAATTCCAGCTCCAAGTTGTGCAGAGAAGTCTGATCTCTGGAAGGTTCCTGCTTGCTGCCAAATTTTGTACTTGCTCCTTATTGGTGGTGTTGGCTGGTGGCAGTTTCTCTGCTTGGATCTATGAATGGGAGCCAGCTACTTCGGCCACAGATAGAACTTTCCCTGGATCTATGAGCTTCAAATCAATCCCTTCCTCCCATAAAACTGGTTTGATGCTTATCCCAACAAGGTGGAACTAACTGTGATGGTTCAGGCAGGCTCCATAGACACCCTCCCCCTTGAGTGGGTGGTGTCTAGCTAGAGCTAAAACCTAGGTGCTAAAACTGATTGGTCAGGTATGACCCAACCACCTGTCTCCCTGGCCACTAGGGCAGCAAATACTCACTGAATAGATAATTCTTTCTCTCTTCCTCACAGAAGGACCTCTGAAATTCCAGAGATGGGCAAGGCTTTGGTGGGGTGGGGGACTCGGTGTTCTTTCCCACATGAACCTTTCCTTCTCATGATGAGAGCCCTTTGCTATCTTTCCTTCCTCTGCTGACCAGCACAGATTTTGCTAAAACCTCTCCCACGTTTTCTCCCCACACTGGTGGCTGGAGAACTCTCTAACTCCCATGTTCCCTTAAATAATAAAGTCTCCCACTATACCTTAATATCTTGTTGTCTATGATTTTAATTCTTTAACTTTGTAGACAAGAATTTGGGTACTCCTTAAATTTTGGGATGCATTGTAATTTTTGCTGGGCATTATCTAAATTCCAATCCTCAGCTCACCCTGTTACATAAATCAGGAAGAAACAGCAGGGCGTGGTGGCACACACCCTCAATCCCAGCAATTGGGAGGCAAAGGTTGAAGGATGGCCATTTGAGGCCACCCTTAGATTACATAGTGAATTCCAGATCAGCCCAAACTATAGCAAGACCCTACCTCAAAAAACCAAAGGGGGGAGAAAAGGTTTGCCCCTTCCTAGTGTTATTGTCATCTAGAAAATCCTTCTAGAACTGTCTATAAGTAGCATTTCAAACTACTAACTGGCTATATATATATATATATATATATATATATATATATATATATTTTTTTTTTTTTTAAGTGTCATTTTTTTTTTTTTTTTTTCGAGGTAGGGTCTCACTCTAGCCCAGGCTGACCTGGAATTCACTATGTAGTCTCAGGGTGGCCTTGAACTCACACCGATCCTCCTCCCTCTGCCTCCCGAGTGCTGGGATTAAAGGCGTGCGCCACCACGCCCGGCTTTAAAGTGTCATTTCTAAACTACTTTTATTTTTTTAAAGCCAACTTCCTAAAAAAAAGGTTTCCTTGATTTGTTTGATGAGCTAGTAAGTCTTATTATACAACTTCCTCTACACGGATTAAATGTGATGAAATACAATTTTCCTAGTATGATACAGTAGCTAAAATATTTTCAACATATATGTCAACAAACAATGAGGTCACTCCTTGTTTGGCTCTCAAAACCATCTTGGCCAGGCGTGGGTGTGCACGCCTTTAATCCCAGCACTCGGGAGGCAGAGGTAGGAGGATTACTGTGAGTTTGAGGCCACTCTGAGACTACACAGTGAATTCCAGGTCAGTAGATAGGAAAAGTCTTACAAAAAACATGAGAAGGGGGCCAGACCATGGCCCAATGTTCCCCTCTCCCTTTCTTTCTCTGCCCTTTTCCCTCACCTGCCCTGCTGCTGGGAACACCAAGGGGAGGGAGGGAGAGCTTCTGTGCCTTTTTTCCAAGGTTCTCCAGGCTGACATTTATCTTCTACAATATTGACATCCTCGTGTCTGGTAGGGAAGTGACATGGAGACATCCTACCTCCCCTACCTTCATGCTAAAATTGGCAGGAAGTTGTAGAGAGCTAGGGAGTACAGTGCAGGGATGTGATCCTGCTGGTAGGGAGCCTACTGTTCTCAGATCTTCAGAGAGCACCAGGAGGACACAAATGCATTCAACGAAATTACAGCAACAAAATTCAGATTTGTGAGTGATGAAGAGAGATGCCTGCTCCCAGGTCAGGGTGATCTCCCCAGGGTAGGAGGGAGAGAGGGAGGGAGGGAGGGAGGGAGGGAGGGAGGGAGGGAGAGAGAGAGAAACACCAGGGCTACCACCTTGTGGGTCTGGCTTATGTGGGTCCTGGGGAATTGAACCGGGGGCCTTAGGCACTGGAGGCAAGTGCCTTAACTGCTGAGCCATCTCTCCAGCCCTTGACTACACTTTTTTAAAACACAGTGACTGGGCTGGAGAGATGGCTCAGCAGTTAAGGCACTTGCTTCTTGTGCCTAAGGCCCCTGGTTCAATTCCCCAGGACCCACATAAACCAGACCCACAAGGTGTTGGCCCTGATGTGCTCTCTCTCTCTCTCTACTTGAAAATGAATAAATAAAATATTAAAAAACAAAACAAAACACAGTGACTATTTTTCTGCCTGGTTCTTTGACTGTGGGATCTGGGAATCAAACTCAGGTCCTCATGCTTGCAAGGCAAGCTCTTTACCACCTAATCTCCCCAGACCCAATATCACTGATCTTCAGTCATACCTGGGGAAGCCCTTCAAGCTGGCTTTGTCTGGCTCTCTATCGTCCTATCCTGTGAATTCTTCCTAAGCTTTGGGCACAAGATGCTCTATGCTGTCTGGACTTCTGCACCTTCAGAATTGCAATCTGCTAGTTCTCTAGGGAGGGAAACTTGTTTTTATTTATGCTTTGTGTGTGGTGTGAACATGTATGTGCAGATGTGCATGGTCTGTGAGCTCACATGCAAAAGACAGAGAATATTACATGTCCTCCTCTGCAGCTCATCTGGGTATTTCCCTGAACCAGAGCTTCTGTGTCTTAAAAAATAGTTGAGAGAAAGAGAGAGAGAGAGAGAGAGAGAGAGAGAGAGAGAGAGAGAGAGAGAGAGAGAGAGAGAGAGAGAGAGAGAGAGAGAGAGAGAGAGAGAGAGAGAGAGAAAGTATAGGCACACCAGGGCCACCTGTCACTGCAAGCACAGTCCAGATGTATGTGCCACTTTGTACATCTGGCTTTACATGGGTATGGGGGAATCAAACCTGGGCTGTAAGGCTCTGCAAACAAGTGCCTTTAACTGCTGAGCCATCTCTTTAGTTCCAGAGCTGCTGTTTTATGGGTCAGACTGGCTGACTAGTAAGTACAGCAATTCTCTTGTGCACAGGACTGGAATTACAGGTATGCATGGCTCCACCCAGCTGCTATCACGGCTACTGGAGATTCAGACTTAGAACCTATCCGGCCTTCTCGGGCCTTTGTGATTGTGCAGCAAGTGTTTTTACGCACTGAACCATCTCCTCATGTGTTTTAAAGTATTTTTTTTTTGAGAAGTGTATTTTGTTTTAAAATATTTTTACCTATTTGCAAGGAGAATGTGCACACTAGGGTCTCTTGCCGTACAAACTCCAGATGCATGTACCACTTTTTGCATCTGGCTGGCTTTACATGGGGACTGGGGAACTCAACCCAGGCTGATAGGCTTTGGAAGCAAGTGCCTTAAACGGCTGAGCCATTTTCCCCCAGCTCAAGAAGTACATTAAAGAAAACTTTATTTATTTATTTTTATTTTTGGTTTTTCGAGGTAGAGTCTCACTCTAGTCCAGGCTGACCTGGAATTCACTATGTAGTCTCAGGGTGGCCTTGAACTCATGGTGATTCTCCTACCTCTGCCTCCCGAGTGCTGGGATTAAAGGCGTGTGCCACCACGCCCGGCAAAGAAAACTTTATTGATAACTGTATTTTAAAATAAATTTAATGGGGCTGGAGAGATTGCTCAGTGGTTAAAGGCACTTGCTTGTAAAGCCCTATAGCCCAGGTTCAGTTCCTGGCATGCCCATACTCACTCTGTCTGCCTTTTTCTCTCTTGCAAATAAATAAAACTATTTTTAAAAAATCCCAACTTCTATACATATAGACAACATACCATAATCATAATTCCCTTGCATTACCCTCCTTTTTCTTCCTTTCCTATCCCCCCTCTGTTGAACCCCTTCTTCTTTCCAACTAGTCCTTCTATTTTTTTATATTAAAAATATTTTTATTTATTTATTTGCAAGCAAGAGAGAAAAAATGGGCACACAGGGGCACCTAGCTACTGCAAACAACTCCAGATGCATGTGCCACTTTGTGCATCTGTGAGTACTGGGGAATCAAATCTGGGTTGGGTTGTTAGGCTTTGCAGGCAAGCACCTTAACTGCTGAGATATCTCTCCAGCCCTAAAATTATTTTTAAAAATTATTTATCAGAGAGAGAGAGAGAGAGAGAGAGAGAGAGAGAGAGAGAGAGAGAGAGAGAGAGAGAAAATGCCAGGGACTTTTGCTACTGAAAACTAATTCCAGACACGGGTGCCACTTAGTGCATCTGGCTTACATGGACACTGGGGAATCAGACTTCAATTTCAGGTTTTGCAAGCAAGCCTTTAACTACTGAGCAGTCTCCCCAGCTTTGTTTTCTTGAGGTAGAGTCACTATCTAGCCCAGGCTAACCTGGAACTCACTCTGTAGTCCTTGAACTCAGTGATCCTCCTACCTCTGCCTCCAGAGTGCTGGGGTTAATGGTGTGTAACACTCCCCCATCTTACCTAGCCCCCCCTTTTCAACTTTTTATTGACAACTTCCATATATTTAGACCATGATCAGGACCATGGTTCCCTCCCACCACTTCCCCTTCTCCCCTTTCCAGATCCCCCTCCACTTTCTTCTTTCCAAGAGTCTCTCTTCTATTTTGATTGCACATTCAATTTTTTTAACACCAAGTATGTGTCAAGCTGATTTTAGTTCTTTTGGAGAGAGGGGCAGAGGCTGGGAGTTGAGCCCAGAGCCCTGCAAATGTTAAGCATGCTGTCATTGATTTTGAGTCTTCTTAATTGGCTGTCACAGGCATCAGTTCTTTCTAGCACCATCCGGGCACCTGACTTGCCATATGGAAAGCCATGTGCTTCTGGAGTGTGTTCTCTGAGCCAAACCTCCTTATCAGGCCAGGCCAAGGAAATGGAACAAGGGCAAGGTTGTTCAGCAGTGTTTATTCTGAGATTGTTGCAGAGATAGTGGGGAACTTAAGCTACATGGAATTTTATTTGTAGCCCATGCTGGGCAAGCTCTCTACTACTGAGCTGCATTTCCTGCCTTGTTTTACATTTTTAAGTCTGAAATAATTCTAGCAAACAAAGTTGCAGAGATAGTACCAAGAAGTCCTGTGTCCCCTTCCCTCTGCTTTTCTTTCTTTTTTAATGAAAGGGTTTTGTTTTGTTTTTTAGAAATAGTACAAATTTTGTTTCTTTTCCAAATTTCTCTCACAGATGAGAATAACCAGCTAGTAATTACTAACGAAGACTGACATGAAATCTTACAATGTAATTCATATCTATATAAAGTAGGAATAGCAGAGCTGGGCGTGGTGGTGCACGCCTTTAATCCCAGCACTTGGGAGGCAGAGGTAGGGGGATCACCATGAGTTCAAGGCCACCCTGAGACTACATAGTGAATTACAGGTCAGCCTGGGCTACAGGGAGACCCTACCTCGAAAAAAACCCAAAAAAAAAAAAAAAAAAAAAAAAAAAAGGAATAGCAATAATCTATTTATTGTTTGTTGTATACAATTCAAGGAAGGCTTTTTTAAGCATAAAGTTTGATTCCCTACAAGCACTTAAATAGGCTTTATTTGAGTAAGAGTCAGCTAGATAGGGTTCTAGACAGAGAACACAGGCCCAAAGCTTTGGCTCAGGCTATGAGCTTTTATTTTATTTAATATGGCTAAGGGAAAGGACTTTTGTACAGAAGGAAAGGAAGTGGAAGGCAGGTAAGCAAAAGCAGTATGCCCACCTGAGATGTTTGATCATCATTAGGAATTGTCCATCATTAGGAATTTTTGTAAAAAGGAATAATGTGATTTGATTTCTATCTTTAAATAAGTCACTTGGCAACTTGACAACTGCATCAAGAACCTCATACATTTTGAGCTGATAACTTAATTCCAGAAACTTAGGTGGATAATCAGAGATGGGAGACACAAACTAACTATATGTAAGAATTTACTTGCTCTTAAGCCAGGTGTGATTGCACATGCCTTTAATCCCAGCAGAGGTAGGATCCCCATGAGTTCAAGGCCACCCTGAGACTACAGAGTGAATTCCAGATCAGCCTGGGCTGAAAAACAAACCAAATAAATGAATAGACTTGTTACTTTCCAATGAGTTGTTGGTCAGGGAGGTCCCTGATGCCCCCCAAACGTTACAGGCAGTTTGGAGAGATGGCTCAGCAGTTAAAAGGCACTTGTTTGTAAAGCAAGCCTGATGGCCCAGGTGCAATTCTCCAATACCTATGTAAAGCTAGATGTTCTAAGTGGCAAAAGTGTGTGTGTGGAGTTTGTGGTGGCAGAAAGCTCCAGTGTGCCCATTCTCTCTCTCTTAGTTGCCCACCAGAACTAAATGGTAAGACTCTGTTGTTGAAAACATCACATGCTTGGGCTGAAGGACACTGGATCTGAGCTGGAGGCCTCCTCCCTGTTGACTGTCAGGATGCTGGAAAGAGCATTGCAGCCTGGGTGGGAGGGGGAGTCATCAACAGTGTTAACCAGCAGTGGACCCTGCAAACTTCAAGGTTGGCCAAATATGACCAACTAGTGCAATGGTGATATGTCTGTTATGGAGAAACCAAATGTTCTCTGATTGGATTTGAGGCCCATTCAATGGTAGGGAATTCATGCCTCTTCTCTGGATTTCCTGGCTCAACTGGGATTCTCGGCAGGAAATAATGTCTAACTCACAGTGTAGGACTCCATGGATGACAACTGTATTGTTAAAATAGCCTAAATAGCCAGTTTATATTTACTTAACTGCCAATTACTTTCTAGGGCCCAGTGTGAACATTTCCCACAAATCTGTCGTGAAATTATGACTTTATGATTAAATTTTCTCAACATGATTTTTTTCCTTCTGAATTGATGGACTTCATAACTTCCAGCATGCCAGGCAAGTGAATGACCACAGAACTGCATTCCCAGTGCTCCACTGGCTGACCCTCAAAACTCATGTGGTTGGCAAGATAGCTCTATTTATGTTGTAAACACATGGAAAACAAAGATTAAGTATTTTTTGTATCTATGTAAATAATTTATTCTGCTTCCAGATAAAATACTGGCATGTATGCGTTTTTAAGATAACTCATACATAACTAGGATGACTGAAATAAAACATTCACTTATGAGAAAAATCAGAAGTTTTTAACTTGATTTTCCCTATAAAGAACATTATAACTTCTGGAAATTCTGGCCTTGTAAAATCTTTTTTTCACCACAGCACTTGTTTTTATTTTTTTTAAAATATTTTATTTATTTGCAAGCACAAACAGAAAGAGAGAGAGAAAGACAGAGAGAATGGGCATGCCAGGGCTTCTAGCTGCTGCAAAGGCACTCCAGATTCATGTGCCACCTTGCACATCTGGCTTTATGTGGGTGCTGGGGAACTGAACCTGGCTGTTAGGCTTTATAGGCAGGCGCGTTAACCGATGAGCTCTCTCAATCCCCCTGCAACAGCACTTGCTTAGCCTTCCAGAAAACATATCACATTCTTGTCTCTAAGAAAAACCAATGAAGAACAAGGCTTTCTTTTTTTTTTTCCCCTCACAGGTAGGGTCTCACTCTAGCCCAGGCTGACCTGAAATTCACTAGGTGAATTCAAGGTGGCCTTGAATTCGTGACGATCCTCCTACCTCTGCCTCCTGAGTGCTGGGATTAAAGGTGTGCGCCACCATGCCTGGCAAGTAGGCTTTTTATCTCACCAAACCACCAAACATTATTTTGCATCTGGGCCTCTGACAGAATCCAGTACATGCTTTAGTAAAGGACTACTTTATTTTCCTTAAATTCTTTAATGAAAACTTATCAAGACATTGTTAAATCGGAAGAACACACCACCAAGAAGACATCAGAAGAAGTTCATTCTTCGAAAACATACTCCATGTGATTGCTGAACTTCATGTAAATACATATGTGTGTGTGCGTATTTACTTTAAAGAAGGCCCCTTCCAGCTTGTTTCCAGACTTCTTTTACTCCCTTAATGCTCTCTTTTTTCACACATTTCCAGTATTCTTGGATACTCTGTTGTTGTGGTACCTGTTCATCAAAAGCAAAAAGGAAGGGTCATTCTTGTTAAGGTTGAATAAGATTTCATGTGCACTTTACTGCCTTCCTGCTCTCCTCCAAAAAAGCTGATGGATTATGTTGTCACACGTTTGCTAATGAAGCCATATTGATTAGCTTCCCATGAATTACATGTGCTGTGGAGGTTGTAAATGTGCAGCTTTGTCTTCATGAACAAGAGCATCCCATTCTTCATCTCCCTCTTTTCTCTCAGCTTACCTTTCAGTTTCTTTCTTTCTTTTTTTTTTTTTTTTTTGGTTTTTCGAGGTAGGGTCTCGCTCTAGCCCAGGCTGACCTGGAATTGACTCTGTAGTCTCAGGGTGGCCTTGAACTCACGGCAATCCTCCTACCTCTGCCTCCTGAGTGCTGGGATTAAAGGTGTGAGCCACCACACCTTTCAATTTCTTTAAGCCCAAGTTTTCCCATTACAAATTCTGAACTTCATTTATGTCCACAGTTATAGATCAATGTGTAAATATAATGAATAATGAGAATAGCTAATAATAGCTTTATATGTCTCAAATACTGGCTTTTTTTTTTTTTTTTGCAGTGCTGAGGACCGAACCCAGGGCCTTGTGCTTGCTAGACAAGCGCTCATCCACTGAGCTAAATCCCCAACTCCTAATACTGGCTATTTTATATTTAATTTTCAATATAATTATTTTTGGTAGAATCTATTATTTCTTTTATAGATGAAGAATCTGAGGCTAGGAAAAATTAAGTGGCTTTTCAAGATTGAACAGTTAACACATGACAGGGCTAGGACTTCAGTCGAGGTAAGTCTAACTACAAAGGCCAAAGTCAAATCCTAGCCTAAGATTTCTGAACAATGGTTTTCTATTATAATCAAATTACTGCCTCTCCCCCACTCCCCAGGAATAAGGGTGTGAACCACCACGATGGCTACAAATTGTAGGTTTAACAGAATTGCTAATAACATGTAAAATGTAATTTTGAAAAATTCAAAATCCATTACCCATAAACCTCGATGCATCCTGTTTTTTAATACCCCAAGAAACTCCCCATGGCTAAGGCATTCATCACCATCCAGATCAAAGATCTTGAAGACAGTGTCCAAAATATTGTTTGAAAGTTCCTGTCCGGTTGCTACTTTTACAGCTCTCTTAAACTCCGCTAAAAAACAAAACATACAACCCATCAACCAAGTGAATTAGTCCAAGTGGAATTAATCTGTATTTTTATTATTTGAGAAAACACAGTAATACCCATCATGAGTGTATTCAAATCACAGATTTTGTTGGGAAGATAAGTAAGCTATTTTAAACTAATCAAGGCTTTACACATATATTTAAGTATTTTCTTCTCATTTTTTAGGAGAATAAAAAAGAAAGCAAATAAAGTAACTGTTAAATAACTGTACTGGGTATGTAAAGCTGAATAACCAAGTTGAGTTCAAGAGAATTATTTTACTGATGAGCAGCTTCTTGACTGTATCAACCAATAACTAGTGAGACTGCTTACAGATGATAAAAACAGAATGATCCATATATCTTACCCAGTCTAACAGGGCGATGAGCTAAGCTAAACATTTGCATGGCGATAGCAAAGTCTTCCAAATGCGTCGTAAAATGGCAAAATGACTTGAACTCATCCATACTAATGCTCTAATAAAAATAAAGGGTTTTGATTACAATTTTATATACACTTTAAAATGCTATGAATGTAACTATAAGTTGTCTTTTCTATCATAAAGTTTATGAATTTAGATCTCTATAACAGGGTCTATTAAAAAAGTTAAAGACAGACTAATAGGTTTTAGAAATTAGGGGAAACCACAATAGAATAACTAGCAAAGTCACTGTATGTGGCTGTGTAGACAGGACCCTATGTGAATGGGGTCTTTTGGAGTTGTACAGTGTGAACTTGAAGTGGTCTTGGTTACTGACTGAATTATGTCCCTTCTTAATTCATATTTTAAAATTTGGCCTGGAACTCATGTGCAATCAATGTAGATGCCCACTGTATACATAACACACCACACACATGAAACAATAAAAATATTTAAAAGAACTCTCCCCTTTTCTCTTACATTATAGTTTTTTTGAAAAGTTATGCATAAAAATACTTGCCCACACTCCTCTGCTAATTTTTTCTTTGTTTTTTCAAGGCAAGGTCTCACTGTAGCCCAGGGTGATCTAGAACTCACTTTGTAGTCTCAGGTTGGCCTTGAATTTAACAGTGATCCTTCTACCTCAGTCTCTTTCTTGAGCACTGGGATTAAAGGCATGTGTCACCATGTAGGCTTCCCTCCAGTTTTTTAAAACATAAAATTATAAAGCAAGAAAAGAAACAGACAAGCCGGTTGTGGTGTCGCACGCCTTTAATCCCAGCACTCGGGAGGCAGAGGTAGGAGGATCGCCGTGAGTTCAAGGCCACCTTGAGACTACAGAGTGAATTCCAGGTCAGCCTGGACTAGAGCGAGACCCTACCTCAAAAAAAAAACAAAACAAAAAAAAAAAAAAAAAAAAAAAAAAAAAAAAAAAAAGAAGCAGCAGACAGGTGTGGAGCACATGCCTGGAGTCCCAGCTACCTGGAAGGCAGAAATGGAAGGATCACTTGAGCTTATGTGTTGGGAGACCAGCCTGGTCAGCACTGTAAGACCCTGCCTCAAAACAAACAAAAATAAAAATAAAGTCACTTTAAATCTCAGTACTGCATAAAAATCTTTATTGCTAGTTTGGTGAATAGCATTTTTTTTTGTTTTGTTTTGTCTGCTTGCAAACAGGTGGTTAGGCTTTGCAGGCAAGCAGCTTAACTTCTGAGCCACCTCTCCAGCCCTTTACTTGTGATTTAATAGGGCTGCAAACTCATGCTTCCAGTGTATTAGACAAAAGCTCAGTCACAGGAAAACAGTATAGGAAAAATGTTCCTGAACTTGGTTTTATGCTTCCATAGAGAGGAACACAGTCAATTTAAAAATTATTCTATTTAATAAAATGTCAAATTTATTTTGTTTTATTCCATATGTAAGAAAATTGCTACTAACCTCTCCAGCTGTCAGCTTTTCTCTTACATTTTTCCAATAAATATCTTTATTATCAGTGTTAGTGAAAAAAAGTAGCCACTCTGCAAAGTCTTCTTTTCTCATGAAATTCAAACCTTTAGAAAACTGAAGGAATTCCATTTCTTGAACCTCTGTTTGTAAATTTTCCATAAATCTAAGTATTAAAATACAAAGATGACATGAGTAAAGAGTAGGAAAGCAGTGCATATAGCTTTATTGGAACACGGATAGAGCTACTGTTTGTGAATATATTGCTTTTGGCTGATTTCGTAACAGTAGGACATAGACCATATTTACTGCCTGACCTTTGCAGAAAAAGTCCTCCAATGTTGTATTACAGTAGTCTATGTGGAGCAGAGCTGAGCCACCACAGCTCAGACCAGCTGTCTGCGAGCTAACTCATCAGCAGTTTTGAGGCAAGAGTAAATCCAGTGAAAATCAGTCAGTGCTGGCCCCCATCAGGAGAGCTGCCCTCAGCTGACTCAAAACACTCAAGGAGATGCTTGACGATATTTGCTAGCAGTGTTATCTCTGATGATGTCGTCTCCAAAGTAACCAGTCAGTCAGCCTGACAGGCATTTTGTATTTCATCAGACTTCATCGTTAAACACACAACATGCTGGCCCTTCTCAGCCATGTTCCTTAAAACCACTGTGGCAACCAGGTGGGCGTGGATTGGCTGCATCTCTGCATTGTAGTCTGTCATGTTAGAAGTTGCTAACCCTGTGTATCAGCTCCAAAAATGGGGAAAGTGGAATGTGCAGAATGAAGTAGAACACAGTGTTGGGATAAAAGCATTTAATCTTTTTCTTTTTGGCTTTTCAAGGTAGAGTCTTGCTCTAGCCCATGCTGACCTGGAATTCCCTATGTAGTTTCTGGGTGGCCTGGAACTCATGGCAATCCTACCTCTGCCTCTTGAGTGCTGGGATTAAAGGCATGTGCAATCATGTCTGACCTACTTAACCTTTTTGTTTTTTAAGCAAAATACTTAACTGTCTACCTTATTTTCTAATTTTTATTTCATGGTAAGAATCCAAATTGGAAAGTGTTTAAGCTAAAAGTCCTCATTTCTAAAGAGCACTGAGGAAATGGGAGCCAGCACTTAAAAATACAGACGGTATTTTCTTGAACACTTATCTATGTGATTGGGTATTAGAAAACCAGGATTGTTGATAATATCTAAAAGATAGCAGGAGCTGGCTTGTTGACAGAGTAGTTAGTAGGTTCCGTATTTTATTCCAGTTAGACTTCTAGTTCTTTACTCCAAGTCAGCCTGGTTTATACACATGCTGTGTGCTGAGGCTGTCTCACCAGTACCTTTGTTGTGTGTGTATGTTGTGCACTGTTATGCTGAATGTGAGCACAGGCCTCCCTGGGCTTCTGTTCCCTACCCATGCAGTGATGTTTGCGGGTTCCTGCCTGCTGAGAACTGGGTCTCACCCTCCTTGCTGGGTCCTTTCCTTGTCTATCTTCCTGCTTCCTGGTGTTTGGTCTGATGCCATACTCAATCCTTTTAGAGCCTGGTGACTGGTGGTATCACCTGCTGAAGTCTCAACATTTTTAGAATTTTTTATGAGTAAGTTTAATGTACTGAAAACAAAAATTTAAAAACCCATACTCAAAGACATAATAAATGGTCTTTGTTTTCAGTTAACTGAGCTGGTTTGTTCTGTATGAAGAATAAAGTGATACTAGGGTATGTCTCTTAGCTGCATGTATTAAGTTACCGCAAAGAGCACTGTATTCCATGTATCAGATATGACTTTTCATGACATTATAGCATTTTAAGCATAGTAACTTATGTTTTATATGTTAACTTCTCAGAGAAAAATACATTAGAAATCAGGAATGGGGCTGGTGAGATGGTTCACAGTTAAGGTACTTGTCTGCAGAGCCTAAAGACCTGGATTCGATTCCCTAGTACCCATATAAAGCCAGATGCACAGTGGTGCATGGGTCTGGTGTTCATTTGTAGTGGTTGGAGGCCTTATTGTGCCCAGACTCACACTCTCCCTATCTCTCTAATAAATAAATAAAAATTAAAAAGAACTATAAAAATAGGTAGTTTTATGGTTTGCAGTTCTAGGAAATGAATATAACCAATTTCTTCATTTTCTTATTTAGGAAAATACATTTACCTTCGAAATTCTTTATAATGAAGTTTTTTTTCTCCTCTTTTCCCAAAGAAACGCATCTGAAGGGTTGTGTTAATTTCAGGATCTTTCACTGTTGATTCCTATAAAAAATTACACATAACTCAAATAAATACCCTTGGGGACAAGAATGAAGCCTATGCACAGGAGCTCTTGAGACAACGTTTCTTGTAGGAAAATAGTAAGATGGGGAAGAGGATATGTGACTTGGCCTGATATGATTCTCTTTTTCTTAAATTTTAGTCAGGCGTGGTGGTGCCTTTAATCCCAGCACTTGGGAGGAAGAGGTAGGAGGATTGCTGTGAGTTCAAAGCCACCCTGAAACTACATAGTGAATTCCAGGCTAGCCTGAGCTAGAGTGAGACCCTACCTTGAAAACACCCCCTACAGAAAAAAAATTTTAAAAATTATTTGATTGTGTGTATGTGTGTGTGTGTGTGTGTGTGTGTGTGTGTGTGTGTGTGTGTGTGTGTGCATACCAGGGTTGCTTGCCACTCACTGCAGATGACCACCAGACACTTGTGTGACTTTTTGCATCAGGCTTATGTGGGTGACTTGGGAATTGAACCTTGGCCATCAGGCTTTGCAATCAAGCACCCCATGCAAGCTATCTTCTCAGTCTTCTCTTTTCTTGTTATTTTTTTTTTTTTTTTTGGAGACAGGATCTCAAACTGGCCCAAACTGGCCATGAACTTGTGGCAATCCTCATACAGTTTCCCAGGTGCTAGGATTACAGGCATGGAAGACCATGCCTGGTTACCTAACACGATTGCAGAGTTATCTTTGCTAAAGCAGGAGACAAACAGTAAGGGCCAGAGACACTCAAGGATGATTTTCAATGGGAAACAAAAATTATGCCAAAAAGGGAACTTAGAATAATGACATAAATATCATTTCAAAATGTGATCTCTAGGTATCTCCTAATGAACAGTTAGGATAATTAAAAGAAGGAGTCTTGAGATTTTGCTGAATGTTAGAGAACCTTGGATGACACCTGTCTGTAGTAATTATAAGTGAGTGAAGCCTATTCACAAGTTATTCTTCAGTTTCTTAATAAAATAAGAAAAAGAAAATAAAATCAGAGCATGGTGGTGC
This sequence comes from Zapus hudsonius, assembly GCA_004024765.1. NCBI lineage: Eukaryota > Metazoa > Chordata > Mammalia > Rodentia > Dipodidae > Zapus > Zapus hudsonius. The sequence goes on along the minus strand of PVHP010011258.1, from coordinate 28,369 downwards.
ACACCTTTAATCCCAGCACCCAGGAGGCTGAGGTAGGAGGATCACTGTGAGTTTGAGGCCACCCTGAGACAACAGCCTGGGCTAGATTGAGACTTTACCTAGAAAAAAATAAACAAACCAATAAAAAGAAAACACTAGAAATTATCAGCAACAACAAACAACTGAAAGGAGCAAACATTCAAGCGAGTATTTCCAGAAATGAGAAGTGCACATCTAGTGTAAGCTACCCTACTTCTCAGAAAGAGAGGGAAGTGAGATTATGGCATGATAAGAAGCTTATTAAAGCTTTCAGTTTAGCAATAAGTAGATTAATGGGATGAGAAGTCAGCTCTGAGACAAGTCATGGACAACCAGCCTCCCAGAAACTTCTACACAGCTTGGTGGGACTTAAGTAGTGTAAAGATTAGTGACACCAGGTTGGGGAGATGGCAGAGAAAGCACTTGCTTGCAAAGCCTTCCAATCTAGGTTTGATTCCCCGGTGCCTACATAAGCCAGATATACAAAGTGGCACATGCATCTGGAATTTGTCTGCAGTAACAAGAGGAGGCCCTAGTGTGCCCAATCTCTCTCTCTGAACTTAAAAAAAAGAAAAAGAAAAAAGATTTGTGACAGGGAATACACTCTCCCAGGAGGGTACTATGTTAAATCAAAGGAATAACAGGAAGCCCATAGCACAGGAGGGTGGAGTGGATTGTGGTCTAGGACATTACATTTAATGCTATCATGGAGAGAACAGGTCCCCCAACAAAGAATGCATTCTTCCTAAGCCCCTGTTTCTTGCTAGAATGCTTTTGAAGTCATCATCTTTTTCTTACAGGGATTCCTTCCCTCCTTTCTCTCAGCAGGAAGCTCCTACTTCCCTAGTCTCTACCCCTTCAGCCTACAAACCAGCAGATAAAAATACCTGCTGGGTTGCAAACATGAAGACTTGAGTTTGGGTCCCCAGAACCCATGTAAAATACAACTATAATCCCAGTGCCAGCTTCAACCCAAGACTTGTCTTTAAGAATCAGATGGAGAGCTACTGAGGAGGACCACAGATTACAATCTTTGGCTTCCATATGCACTCCCACTCCCACACACATACACCTGTACATAAATGTAGGCCCATGCACATACAAATACACATATACTACACACACACATGCAAAAAAACCCCAACAATACTTGCAGATCAGGGAAGAAAATTAAATTAGGCTGGGCGTGATGATACACACATTTAATCCCAGCATTTGGGAGGCAGAAGAAGGAGGATCTCCATGAGTTTGAGGACTACAGAGTGACTTCCAGGTCAGCCTGGGCTAGAGTGAGAACCTACCTGGAAAAACAAAACAAAACAAAACAGCAACAAAAAAAGAAAGTTAAATTAGGGGAGGGAGACAAGAGAAGATAATGGGAAGGATGAATATGATCAAAGTACATTATATCTATGCTTGAAATTGTCAATAAATATTTTTTTTTTAAAAAAAGGGACAAATTAGTTCCAGATAAGGTGAAAAGGGTTTCAAGGAGATTCTGCCAGGGTCGAGCATCAGGAAGATATGCATGGCAGCCATGTAAAAGACACCGGAACAAGAAATAAAAAAAGACAAACTGGGCTGGAGAGATGGCCCAGCAGTGAAAGGTGCTTGCCTGCAAAGCCTGATGACCCAGGGTCTGATTACCTAGTACCTATGTAAAGCCAGATGCACAAAGTGGCGCATGTATCTGGAGCTCATTTGCAGTGGCAAGAGGCCCTGGTGAACCCATTTTCTCTCCCTTTCTCCTTGCAGATAAATAAAACTACAAAAGAAAGGAAAAAAAGGAAGGAAGAAAAGAAAGAAGGAAAGCAAGCAAGCAAATAGGCAACCAGCGTAAAAAAAACAAAAAAAAACAAAAAACTGGCCTAGGAGTATGGTAGTCTGCTCCACCTTCTCCTTAGCTGCTGGCAGTTATTAATCAATGACCTAATCGCAAGCTTGTAATTTCAAAAGTGTGAAAATGGAATCATTCCATGTGCAACATTTAGAATTTGTATTTTTCTATGTATATGTGATGTGTACATGTATGTATATTCATGTGTGTGGGAAGGTCAGAGATTAGCACTGGATGTCTCCCTTGATCACATTCTACCTTATTTACTGAGGGAAGATCTTAGTTAGAACCCAGGGTTTCCTGATTCAGCTAGTCCAGCTAGCCAACTAGCCTAGGGGATCCCGTTTCCACCTCGCTAGTGCTGGGATTACAGGCAAGCCCCACAAACACCTGGCATTTATGTGGTGCTGGGATCTGAACTCAGGTCCTCGTGCATGCATGGCACATCTTCCCATCTTCCTGGCATTTTTTTTCTTAGCATATTTTGCTAGAGATCCATCCAGCCTGCTGCTGTATGAACAGTTTCTTTTTATTGCAGTGGATAATAATACTTCATGATATGGATTGCCAGTTAACCATTCACTCATTGAAGGGTATTTGGGTTGTTACCACCTTTGGGTAACCACAAAAAGTTGCAAAAATGTACATTTGTAGGTTTTATATAAACAGGTTTTTGTTTCTCTGGGACAGAAGCCCAGGAATGCAATTATTGTTTTCTAGAGTGGTGGCATCAGTTTACATTCTCACTAGCAATGGAGGAGGAGCCCAGTTTCTCTGCATCCTTGCAATTATTTGGTGGTGTCAGTATTTTAAAAACCTTAGTTAGGGGCTGGAGAGATGGCTCAGTGGTTAAGGTGCTTGTCTCCTAAAACCTTAGTTCTTTGGATAAGATATATTTCACTAAGGTTTTGATTTTCATTTGCCCTAATGTCTAATGGTGCTGGGTGTCTTTTCATGTGCGTGTGGGGCTGTTCATATGCTTTCCTTGGATAAATGTGTGTAAGTCCTTTGTTCACTTTCTGTCTTGTTGAACTGTGAGTTATTTATACATCCTGATACTAGGTCCTTATTAGATATGACTTACAAGTATCTGTCCTAGTCAATAACCTGTTCACTCTCTTGATCATTGGTGTCCTTGCTGTAAATGAACTACAGATGCAAGTGTCACCATGTGCATCTGGCTTTACATGGGTAGTAGGACTCAAACCCAGGCTGCCAGGCTTTGCAAGCAAACTCCTTTAACTGCTGAACCACCTCTCCAGCCCAGAGACTTCATGATTATATATATATATATATATATATATATATATATATATATATATATATATATATATATATATAAAACTTATTTACAAAGAAAGAGAGAAAGATGAGAGAATGTGTGTACCAGGGCTGCTTACTATTGCAAAAACTCCAAACACATGAGCCACTTTGTGCATCTGGCTTTACGTAGGTACTGGGGAATCAAGCCCAGCCCATTAGGCTTTGCAAGCAAGTGCCTTAACTGCTGAGACATCTGTCCAAGCCAGACTTCATTATTTTTTTAAAGGATTTCAAAAGTTTATTTCAAATTTTGGTGTCCAAGCCTGGCATGGTAGTATACTTTAATCCCAGCACTTGAGAATCTGAGGTAGAAGGATCTTGTGAGTTGGAGGACAGCCTGGAACTACAGAATGATAACCTGGACTAGAGTGAGACCCAACCTCCAGAAAAACCCCGCCCCCCCAAAAAAGCCCATTGGTTTTGGTGTCTCAGTGTTCATAAATTCTTACATAGATGTGAAAAGACTTGCCATGCTTCTTGTTGTTGTGTTGAGACAGGGTCTCACTCTACAGCCCAGGCTGTCCTGGAACTCACTCTGTACATGGGTTGGCCTCAAGTTTACGGCAATCTTCCTGCCTTAGCTCCTGAATCCCCAAGTGCTGGGATTCCAAGTGTGAGCCTCCATACCCAGGTAGTCATTAACACTTTTATGACTTTAACATGTATGTTTTATTAACACTTTAACATATGACTTTTCTAAAAGTAACCCTTCCTTCCTTCCTTCCTTTCTTCCTTCCTTCCTTCCTTCCTTCCTTCCCTCCCTCCCTCCCTCCCTCCCTCCTCTTCTTTCCTCCTCTTTTTTTTTTTGGAAGAGTCCTTGAGAATTTCCTCAGAGAAAATAAAATGAGTAGGGACTGTTTTGCTTCTTACTTTTCAATCAGTAGGCCTTTTATTCCCTTGGCTTGGAATATTGCAGTGGCTAGAACATCCAATACTATGTTGATAAGGGTTGTGAGAGTGAACAGCTTTGTTTCCGGCCTTTGGCGACAAGTATTCATTCCTTTAGTAAATATGTTAGCAAGTTTTATATAGATGCTCTTTACCAAATTTAACATCCCTCATTACTATGCCTAGTTTATATGTGTAGTATGTGTGGTGTATGCACAAGTGTATGTAACTGTGCATGTCCTGTGTACATATGTGTGGCAGCCAGAAAATGTTAGATGTTCCCTATTGCTCATCTGAGTTTTTCCTTGAGATGGAGTTTCTCTCTGAATGTGGAGCCCCTGCCATTATCCAGTGTCCTCTTCCTACAGGTCTGGGGTTACAGACACACATGGCCATACACAGCTACTTTACGTGGGTGCTAAGGAATTGAACTCAGGGCAAATCAGGCCCTTTCAGACACTCATGCTTGTATGGCAAGGACTCTTGACTGCTGAGCCATTGCCCCAAACCACTATGCCTATTTTTAAAAAAAGATTTTTATTTGCAAGACAAAGAGTGAATGGGCATACCAAGGCCTCTAGCTGCTGCAAACAAGCTCCAGATGCATGTGCCACATTATACATTATACATCATTATACGTGGGTACTGGGGAATCAAACCCAGGTTGTTAGGCTTTGCAGGCAAAAACCTCAACTGCTGAGCCATCTCCCCAGCCCCCACTATGCATACTTTAAAGAAATTTTTTTGAGACAGGGTCTCACATTGTGTTTCTCCTTCCTCTGTCTTCTGAGTGCTGAGATGATAGGCATGTACTACCATGCCTGTTTTTTTTATATTTTATTTATTCATTTTCAAGCAGAGAAAGAGAGAGAGAGAGAGAGAGAGAGAGAGAGAGAGAGAGAGAGAGAGAGAGAGAGAGAGAGAGAGAACCAGGGCCACCACCTCGTGGGTCCGACCCATGTGGGTCCTGGGAACTGAACCCAGGGCCTTAGGCACTGGAGGCAAGTGCCTTAACCGCTGAGCCATCTCTCTAGCCCCATGCCTGTTTTAATAAGTATTTCTAACAAACAAAACCTCCACAAGCCCAACAAATGGATGTTGAATTTTGTCAAGTGCCTTTACTCTATTGATATGACTGATTTTTCTTCTAGGTTTATTAATATATTAAGTTCATTAATTACTTTAGGAATACTAAACTATGCATAGGATAAGCTTTATTGGTCATGATGTATAATTCATTTATTGATGAATTCTTATTAATTTTTTTGTTTTTTTTTGAGGTAGGGTCTCACTCTAGCCCAGGCTGATCTGGAATACACTATGTAGTCTCAGGGTGGCCTCTAAATCACAGCAATCCTCCTACCTCTTCCTCTTGAGTGCTGGGATTAAAGGCATGTACCACCACACTCCCACTTTGTTAAGGATGTTTGTTCCTACACTGGCTTGTCTTATTTCCCTTTTCTTTCTCATTGCTTTTGGTACTGCCTCTCATTTGGCTTCATTGGGTCATATAATGAATTGTAAAGTGCTCCTTCCCATCCTTCCTCTGGGAAGAGAGTGTGTAGACTGGTAATTCATTTTAAATATCTGACAGAATTTTTTTTGTTGTTGTTATCTAGCCCAGGCTGACTTTGAACTCATAGTGATCTGCCTCCTGAGTGCTGGGATTAAAGGCATGTGCCACCACACCTAGCTAGAATTCTTAAAATTACCCAGGCCTTAAGATATACTTTCGGGAGTTTTAAAATTGTGAATTCAGGCTGGAGAGATGGCTCAGCGGTTAAGGCACTTGCCTCCAGTGCCTAAGGCCCTTGGTTCAATTCCCCAGTACCCACATATGCCAGACCCACAAGGTAGGCCCTGGTGTCTTCTCTCTCTCTCTCCCTCTCTCTCTCTGCTTGAAAATGAATAAATAAAATATTTTAAAAATGTGAATTCAGTTTCTTAATAGTTATTCCAATTATTTTATTGGGGGAGTTGTGCTTTTCAAGGAATAGGTCTATCATCCAAGATGCTGACTGTGCAAAGAACCATCCACAGAATTCCCATATTAGCCTTCTGATGCCTGAAAGGAATACAGTGATAGGTCCAGCTTTATTCCTCAGATGGGCAGTTTGAGGAGTCCTTGATGTCCTACCTCCCAGGTCTCTTTAAATAATAAATTTTAAAAATCCCATCGGCATTCAAAGGCTACATTCTGCTCTATCTAGATCTGCCTTCTATTTGAAAACTTTAGTTTCTGTCTATCTTTGGTCAGATCCAGTTCTGGGTTTTGATAAGACAGTAACTCTTCTAGGTCATCAATGTAGTAGAAATCCATTGTGTCACTCCCAAAGATTCTGAGGGACAGGAGCCATTTTGAGAGGAAGGAGCCTGATAACAAGGAGTCAATCACAAATCAGTATGTCTGAAGTTGGTCTGGCACAGCTCTCAGGTAAGACAGCTGTGAGAGGTAGTGATGGTGAGTGGGAGAACTAGATCTGACAAGCTGAAAAGTTCAGGTGGCAGGAGGCTTGGCTCCAGTAGTGAGCTAAACTATACGGCAACAGGGAGCCTGATCCTCATTGGCTAGGAGCTCACTTACTCACATCTGAGTAAAATTGAAATATGAAAATCCAGAGCCTGGAGCTACCAAACTTATGTGAGGTTCCCTGCCGTGAGGGAACCTCACATAAGTTGTCCTGTTTTGTGGTTCCCTGCTGTCCAGGTTCCCTGGTGTCCTGCTGTGAGGATCCCTGTTGTCCTGTTTTGTGGTTCCCTGCTATATAGGTTAGACACTCTGAAGCTCCAAAGGTAACTTGCCATCTGCTTAGCAGGTTTTTTCAGTATGGAGACAAGTGCTTGCTTCCTCCACCTCCAATGTACTTGGGAGACTATGTAGGCTAGAACATAAGCCACCCTAGGGTGTATGAACTGAAGAGTTTTGAGATGGTGGGAGAACTTGCCACTTCACAGACTGCAAAGCTAAGTGTGGCCAGCAGAAGCCTGTGGTATGCAAATAAAAGCTGCTAAAGTGAAGACATCCGACACTTGTCCAGGACAGGCTCAGCACCAGCTTAAATTATAGAGAAAAGTACACAAGTTCAATTGACCCATACTCACCTGGCAGACTCCAATTTTAGAAGCCCAAGGAGGCTCCAATATGTTCATTTCCCCTCCCCTCACTATTTTCACCTTTTTTGGTCTGCGCTAATTTTAGGAGCTTTTGATTTTACCTTACCTTTTTGTCTTTAAAACAGTTTTTATGTTTTAGTTTATTTTTCAAAGTTTCTGCATGTATATGCATATGGGTGTTCCTGTGTGTGCAGGTAGTCTCCAATTGTGCTCCACCTTACTTACTGAGACAGGTCTCTCACTGAACCCAGAGCTCATCAATTTAGCTAAGTCTACCTCGCCAACTTGCCATAGGGCTCTGCCTGTCTGCCTCTGAGTGCTCTTACCACAGGATTACACCATTTATGTCTGGCATCTTTGCGGGTGCTAGTGTGACAGGTCAGGCAGCTCCAGAGACACCCTCCCCTTGAGTGGGTGGTGTCTATCTAGAGCTACAACCTAGGGGCTAAAACTGATTGGTCAGATATAAACCAATCGGCTGTCTCTCTGACTCACCTGAGGAAAACTTAACTTCCCTAGAAGAAAGCCCTCCTCTTCCCCACGTGGCTATCGAGTAGAAAGACCTCTGATCCAGGCCTTAGGAAGGTAAGGCCTATCCCACCCCAGCTAATGGCTGGGATGGGGGCAGGATCCAGACTTTTTCCCTCATGAAACTCTCCTCATGATGGGAGCCCTCTGTATCTTTTCTTCCCCTGCTTGTTTAGCTGAACAATTTAAGTTCTGTTAAACTCTCTGACACGTGTTTTCCCCACACTGGTGGCTGGAGAACTCTGTAACTCCCCATGTTCCTTTAAATAATAAAGTCTCCCACTATATCTTACTATCTTGTTGTCTATGATTTTAATTCTTTTACTTTGTAGACAAGGACTCGGGTACTCCTTAAACTTTGGGGGAGTACAATGGAATTTTTGCTGGGCGTTATCTAAATTCTAACACCCAGATCACCCCGTTACAAAAACTGCTTAGCAAAAGGAATATACAGTGTAGCAAAAAGAAGTCAAGCTAACCTTGGGTCACATGCATTATCTATATATAAGGTGGACTATAGTGTTCTTATACTAAGAAAGAAAAAGTCATTGTAAATCTTACTGGTGATCTGGAAATTCATTCTTAGACAAACAGAAGAGAGCAGCTATTATTAATAATCATCATCTATTTGGAAATAGTTTATGTGTACATACCTGATATTCTGTTTCATTAGTTTTCATTGTTTTGAAATCATCTTGCTTACTTATGATCTTCTGTAGCTAAAAAGATTGAAAATACATAAAGATTGCAAATACCAACTTACATGTATGTCTACTTGATTTTTCAAGATAATCTAAAACATATGCCAAACTATTATACAATATGTACTACTTATTTTACATCATAATCATATTATCCTTTTGTCTTAGACTTTGTAAGAATCAAAGGAGAAACCTGATATCAAAATAACTAACATTACTATATTTTTCTCTTAAGAATGGTAGCTTACTTAACAGTAACAAAAGGCAGTCTATAAAAAAATTATGTTTACATTATCCCTCTTTTGAACGAGAATTTTATTCATAATTATTTTTATTTGACTGGAAGTTTAGAGGCAGGTTTAAGTGTGCTTTCTGCATAAGAACAAGATGGTCCTGGCTCAAATCTCCAGATCCATATAACAGCTAAGTGTGGTCACATGTGCTGGTAATTCCAGTCCTGAAGGGGAGCAGAGACTCAAGAATTGTCAGACTCCCCTCAAATATATAGCACCTAAAAAGCTACCAATATTATATATATGTTCTTCCCTCTTTATTTATAAAGCATTAAAATAAAGACTCAGGGGCTTGGTATTGTGCAAGGACCTCAGTTCAATTTTCAGCATCTACAAGAAAAGCTAGGAATGGCTACCCTGTAACCTCAGTGCAGAGGAGACGGAGCAGGAGGACCACTGGGGTTCCTTGTTCAGCCAGTGTAACGAAAAAACAGTGAACTCAGTTTTAGTGAGAGACTTCCTCAGGTGATAGGGGAGAAGAGCCACAAAGGAAGGCATCTGACACCTTCCCCTGACTTCTGCACATATGCATACACCACACACATACCAAAGCACAGAGATAAATTAAAAACTTAAAATAATTATGCCTTTTAATCACAAAACTGTCAGTAGTCTTTTGAAATTGAGTATATAAATAACCTACCTACCTTTCAATCATTTGGATCAGGCTTCATATGGAAAGCAAATTAAAAAAAAGATTAAAAAACCCAGATGTATACAAAATCCCAAACTATGGATTATAATTAGGAAACAATTTTTTTTCCTGAGGCAGGTCTCCCTCTAGACAAAGCTGAATTTTTCCATAGGTGATTTGTTAGTAATTTACAAGCTGCTGCAACTACCCTCAAATGCAGCTGCTTTTGTTATGCTTGTTTTAGGCAAATGATTTTGTCTTGAGCTCTCTAAATCCTTTTGCTTTCCAAGGCTGCTCCTTACATAATTTAGGGAAAAAAGTCGAAAAGCTTTATATTTATTTCACTTTTTATGTCTTAAGTTGAAAACCTAATGTATAGGTCATAATGTATAATGTATACTGTCAGGTTTAAAACTCAGTTTTTAAAGTTTCTCTTTTTGCTTACTACCTTCATCTCTTTTTAAAGTTTTACCATGTTAAATTTCACAATTGCTGGGAATGGTGGCACACGCCTTTGATCCCCACACTTGGGAGACAGAGGTTCTCCGTCTAAGGCTAACCTGAGACTATACAATGAAGTCCAGGTCAGCATGGGCAAGACCCTACCTCAGAAAAAAAGGGGGGGGGGGCAGCGTCTGGAAAGATGGCTCCGCAGTTAAGGCACTCCCCTGCAAAGTAGAAGGACCAGAGTTCGAGTCCCCAGTACCCAAGTAAAGCCAGATGCACAAGGTGGCGCATGTATCTGGAGCTCGTTTGCAGTGGCTAGAAGCCCTAGGGTGTCCATTCTCAAATAAATAAACAAAAATAAATAAATAAAAACAAAAATTCACATGATTAAACAAAGTGAAGAGGCCTCTATAACAGAGCACCAGGCAGCCATCACTAGGATCACCTGCGAGCTGTCACTCTGCCGTTCTTGGCTCACCTGCACTTAACTACTGGCTCATTCTCAATTATTTTCCACAGGCTTCAGAAAAGAAAGTTACTGACATTACAACAGAAATCTTTTCTGTACAAGTGTAATAGTTTTTCCTTGTTTCTTTCCAGGCAATCTATTCTCCCTGCATTCCCATGAAGGCAGTTCTAATTTTCTCTAACCTAAATTAGTTTCACTTAGTTTAGAAATCCCAGTGGAATCATACTTTCTTGGGTCTGCCTTCTTTAACTCCAGATAATGGTCTTGAGACTCATTCATCCATGTAGAGTTTGTTCCTATTTACTGCCGAGTATGCTGAACTGTTTAATCTGTTTAACTGTTTAATTTAAGATAAATGCTTAATCATTTATCTGTTAGTAGATGTTTGCTGGTCTTCATGTTTTGGCTACTGTGAATCAAACTACCATAGTCTTTCTTCTAGCACTCATCCCCCCACCCCTGAGGTGGGGTTTCACTCTATCCAAAGCTGACCTGGCACTCTGTAGTTCCAAGTGAGCCTCAACTCCTGGTGATCTTCCTACATCTGCTAGGGTAGAGTGCTGGGATCAAAGGCATGCGCCACAACACCCAGCTCTGTAAAACTCATTTTTCCATACACAGACTTAAGCACATAGCAGAGGAACGGTCTGCTTAACCTCTCCTCCCTGATATTTGTTGTGGTCAGCCTCTCCAATCATTTTCTTACAGTTCTCTTGGGAGTGCAGTACACACTACTATGGCTTTAACTTGATTTTCCTCAATGACTCACATGGAGTACTTTTTCAAGTTATCACCCATTTGTATATTTTTCTTATATCTATTATAGCTTTTGTCAATTTTCAAAGATTATTAAATTATAGGAGTTCTTTATATTTTCTCCCAACCTACATCTTTTAAAAGCTTTATTTTTTTTTAAATTTACACACATATTTCTGTGTGTCTTTCTGGGTGTTTATGGTCCCCAGGGCCTCTTTCTGCTGTGAATGAACAGAAGCTCATGCCATTTTTGCATCTGGCTTATGTGGGTGGCTGGGTAAATAAACCTAGGACAGCAGGATTTGCAAGCAAGTGCCTTACCCCTCTGAGCCATCTTCCCAGACATGTAATCTATATTTTGTCTATTTTCTTTTATAGAAATGGTGGGAGGAGTGGGACAGAGTCTCACTTGTAACCCAGGCAGGCTGTGGTATGAACCAACATTTCTAGCCCTGTTCTTTTTCATATATACATATATATATATAATTTTTTTTTCAAGGCAGTGTTTCACTCTAGCCCAGGCTGACTGAAACTCACTCTGTATCACCAGGCTATTATCAAACTCACAGAGACCCTTCTACCTCAGCCTCCCAAGTGATGGAATTAAAGGTGTACACCACCAAACACCTGTCTCTCTTATTCCTTTTCTTAATGGTGTTTTTCAGCAGAAGTTTTTTTTTAATACATAAAAAATCAAGCCAAGTCAATAAATTTTTATTTCCCATATGACTCCTTCATTGCCCATCGAGGTCATCTTTGTTCTTCCAAAGCTGAAGCTAGTCCTTTTTGAAAGAACTGATGCCTACTCCAGGTGTGTTTGGTCCTTTTATCTCTATGACAAAGTTGCCTGAGAACTCAGACCTTGAATTCCTTGAAGAAATTTACTTTAGAATCCATTGCAGGATTGGTGATCTGCCTTAATTGCTGACACCCTACACTTCTCGAACAGAATTGTGTTATTCATATTCATTCCTATGATATCACATCCAGAACACTGCAATTCTTTGAGATATGCCAATGCTAAAATTTTAACATCCATTTGCAGCTTAGGTATCTTTATTTCCAGAACTCATGTTCAAGAGAAAAGCCATAAAAACAAAAGACAATCTTCATCTATTACTTGAATATCAGAATGCTTTTTAAATATCTATAGATGAATACCATCACCTTGAACTGTTTGAGTATTATATTCCTTCTTATATGTATCAAAACTCATACTACACAATGAGCTCTGGGTTGCAAAAGAGGATTTAATTTTGCACCTGTCTTTAAGTTTTTGTTCATCAGTTCAACAAAGACACATACAAGTGCTACAGCAGAAGTTTTTAATTGTGGTGAAAACTAAGGTATTTTCTTTTACTAATGGTTAGTGATATCAGTGCCCTAAGAAACTGCCTTGGGGGGGGACTGTGGAGATAGCTCAGTGGTTAAAGGTGCATGCTTGCAAAGCCTTCCAGCCTAGGTTCAATGCCCCAGTACCCACCTAAAGCTGGATGCAAACTGGCACACACATCTGTGATCCCAAAATGCCTAAGACAATGGGAGGAAGCCAGGAGATTTAAATAAATAAATAAATAAATAAATAAATAAATAAATAAATAAATAAATAAATAAATAAGGTGGTCTGACATTTGTTTGCAGTCTGGCAGTTGGTCAGTTCTAGCAGGAAACCCTATCTCAAAGGTGAAGCACTGACAGTTCGAAGTTGTCCTCCAACCTAGACAAGTGTGCAGTGGCACATGCACACACACACACAAAATAAAGAGAGACCTGCCTGTACACCTGCCTGGAGCAAGGATGACTAGGCTCTTTAGGTGTTTTTTTTTTTTTTTTAAACAGATGGCAGTGAATATTGGAGAGACTCAAGACCCAAAGAGAAAGCCTAGTGCCTAGCAGGAGATGAGTCGTGTCTATCACATCATCCAGAGCCCAGGAAACCTTACCCAGCAAGTGGGGGATTAAATATAAAAGCTGCTCTCACTGCTAGCCTGAGAACCTCCTCCAAGGAGATGGTGGTAAACACTGAGGAGACAAAACTCATCAAAGCAGAAAATGAGAGGCTCCCAAGAGCTCAACAGTAAAGGAGTCTTATACCTTCCAAGGCTCAGGGAATATTGAAGAGGGAGTGGAAAGAATGTAAGGGTCACAGGGTGAGAAGTTGTACTGTGAGGAGGCACTGTCCCTCCCCACAGGAACTGACCTGAGCATTCATGACCCCACAGTGATTACCCATAACCCCACTGAGGATGAGGCAGTTTGGGGTGGCTGGGCCCCTCAAACTAAAAAGCCAGAATGTCCTTGGGCTTATTTTTTGCAGTCTTCCCTGTGCCAGAGATCCAGAAAAAAATCTGGCTGACCTATTTTTCCACCTGGGCCCCACCCTTGTAATAGAATGGGAGGGATCTCTTGACATTGTTTGGTCAAGGTTAACTTCCTGAGAAAACCTAAGCCAAGACCAATCAGCTGTCTCTCTGGCTCACCTGGGACAGAAACAGGTAATACCACCAATAGTTTTATATATGAGAAGGAAAATTGCTCTCTATTCTTGGTCTACCAGGGCAGACTCCAGAATCTTAAGGTTCTGGTAAGGCCCCTCACCTCAGCCTGGCATCTCCTCCCACATGGGCCTTTTTCTCACTCATAGCAGGAGCTCTCTGTACTTTCTCCTTTTTCCTTCTCATGCTTTTTTCCAGGTCCATGGCGTGGGCTCACCTTTCCCTCTCCTGACATCTGAAAAACCATAATAATTTAATAATTATTCTTCTTGGTCTGAATTGCCAGTTCTTTGGTGAATTAAAAGACGAGAACTCAGGGTTTGGGGGTTCAAAAACTCTTTCCGTAGCCCATCCACTGCGTTTCAAGGGAGGCCCTCAGAAGAGTGGGCACACAGAGAGAGGACAAAAGAGGGTAACTGGATGGGAACAAGGCAAGTACATCAACACCACAGTGTAGCTCTGCAGTAAGTCTTGAAGTCAGCTAGTGTGGCATCCAGCTTTGTTCTTGATTCTCCAGACTCAGTTGTTGCAGGTCCTCCCCTTTTACATGCATACTTCATTATATTTAAATTTTTAATTTTCCCTTTTTATTGGTATACATATATATATATATATATATATATATATATATATATACACACACATAACAAGATGCTCAGTATCATGTCTTATTAGAGAAAACCCCTTAAAGCCAGGATGTCACACCCATTTATATATTAGATATTCTCCCCCACGATGGCTCTTACATTCTTTCCGCCACCTCTTCTGCAAATTTCCCTGAGTCATGGTGGTTGAGTTTTAAGTTGGCTTAATTGTTGAGTTCTTAAGAGTCTCTGGATTTGTGTTTTGTACAATTTTGGGCACCCTTGGTGTCTATCTCCATTATCCTTCCATAGGATATCTGCCCTGCTGTGGAGGTTAGCTCATTTGCTCATCACGCCACTTCCTTAAAGGTTTTGTTAGGGCTCTAAATGGTGAGTTAGGGGTGTGTCGTAGTCAGCCACATGCCGCTGGGATGAATCTCCAAACCAGGCACAATTTTGGGGAGGAAAGTAGTTACTGAAGGAACAGATCCAGGGGAAGTTCCAAAAAAATGAAGGAAAAAGCTGGCTCCCTTTCACAGAAGCAAGCAGAGAGAGAAACCCACCACCAGCACCTCAAGCAAGCAAGCAACTGTAACACTGTAACTCACAAAATTGCAGAATTGCCAGACTTGGGTTCTGGCTGCTGTTTTGAATATGAATCCCTAGAATTTTGCATCCAATTTAGAAAGGGTGCCATGACCCCAGGAGGCCAGGCCAAAGTGACACTTCCTCCAGCCAAAAGGCTGGAGACAATTTATAATAATAGTAAATTCTATTGGGGGACATCTATTCAAAACTACCACAGGGTGGTTTGTCCTCTGCTTGGTTGTCCCCCATCATCTCAGGTCTTATTGGTGGAATTTGGTTGTCCATGGTTCTTGTTGCTTTCTGAAAAATACAGAAGCTCCAATGGAGAGTGAGAACAGTATTGGTTAAATGGAACAAATATTGCTAATTCAGTGAGATTTTAAAGGGCTTAGCCTTTCTGTAGACCTATGGTTAATGGGGACTTCCAATGGAGATCCACTTCTTGGTCTCCATATAAAGGTGCCTTGGATCCCCATACCAGTTAAGGGTTCCCTGTTGATTACCCACCTAGGTTGAGTGCCACTGTTGCACAGATGGGCACTTCTTGTCTTGCTAGTCTGTACCATATAGCAGTGTGTTCTGCATTCTCGGGCCATGGGTCGGTGTAGCATAAGGATGTCCCCGTGCTTTCTCAAAATACTGTTGGTCTGATTCCCCTGGCATCTTATGCAACGCCTTTTGGCATTACACAGGTTAGCCTTCTGGGAGCTGATTTTATTTCTGGATTCAGTGTTGTGTGACAGCAGTCTGTGGAATCTTTAGCAACAGGGTATTTTTTTTTTTTGGCCTGAGGTAGATATTCAAGAACTGTGAAAAAAAACTTGTCTTGTTATGGAGATCATATAGGTCACTTCGATCAACAGCTCATTGTAGGCAGTAACTGGGATGGAGAGGCAAAGGCCAGAGTCATTTGTCCTAGAGCTAGGCTTCCACCCACCCTCGCTACCATACAATGCCCCCAGCTACCTCTATAACTTACTAAACAGAAAGAAAGGATTGTGTGGTGTCAATTTATTGTGGGTTTAGTGTATATCTCCCCCCTCTGTCCCATTCCCCCATCCCCGCAATTCCCTCCATACCCTTTGTCCATCTTCTGAATCGCATTTCAGGTTTGCTTACTGTTCAAGCTTAACCTGATTAGGAATTGTACATGAGGGAGAATATGCAAAGTTTGTCTCTCTGTTCTTGTGTGAGTTCACAAAGTATGATCTGTTCCAAGTCCATCCACTTTTCTTTGATTTTTTTTAAAGCATTGTTTTCAAGCATTTAATTTATTGAGAGATGCTTCTATGATTCTTGGTTTAGCAGTTACCATTCTTTTGTTTACACAGAATTCTGGTTTTGCTGTTTTGCTTTGTACTGGAAACAAAGTTTTCTACATTATTTTCAGTCAAGGGTTCTGGTCTAGTTTCTTTGTAGTAATATGCACATTGCCCTTCTAGGATCTGCCTCTTTACCATGCAGTAAAGTTAGCTTTTGGATTCTTTTCAATATGAGTGATTATGTTAAAAGTAAGTATACTTAGGAGACACTGGGTAAGCTTAAACAGGATGTAAATGAAGCCCATATACTTGGGCACCAGGTGCTTTCTTGGGTTCACAAAAGTAATCCTTCACCACTGAACTCCAGTCTCTCAAGAGGCTCAATGAAGGCTAGCTAGCCAATCTGATGCATGTGTAGGCAACAGTCCCATGGGCTGGCACTTGTAAATGGCCAACGCCAAGCCCTTCAGGTTTCCAATGAGATAGATCAAACCCTGAAGAAACGTCTAGCTTGAACTTTCTAGCATTTTGCAAGTGGCTGAAATGGCCATAAATGCCTGAATGGGTCTCTAGGCCATTATATATACCTTTTTTTTGTTTGTTTGTTTTTTCAAGGTAGGGTCCAGCTCTAGTCCAGGCTGACCTGGAATTCACTATGTAGTCTCAGGGTGGTCTTGAACTCTTGGCAATCCTCCTACCTCTGCCTCCTGAGTGCTGGGATTAAAGACATGCACCACCATGCCCGGCTCATATATACCTTTGGAAAGAGTTTCATGGGAATGTCTGAGGGGACCCAAGGCAATATCCTAGCAGCGCTTCTCCACCATGATCAGGTCTGTCTCTTGCACACTGGTATCAGGAACTTGTTTGTCCAAGTAACCTACTGGATACAACGAGTCTCCCTGTCCACTGCCCTGGTCACTTTGGCCCCTGATGCCTCCTCCCAGCCCTCTCAGCTCAATGGCCCATTTGAAGTACTGGCCTCAGTTGGCCACCAGGCCCACCTGGGCTGTCATGATTGCGGTCTCAGGCTATCACTGCCAAGGGCCTTGCACCCAGGCGTACCAACCGCAGGCCCCAACATTGTCACCTGAATTTTATTATATCATTTTCCTCATTGCTGAGTAGAATTCCATGGTGTATATGTACCACATTTTTGATATCAATTCGTTCAAAGATGGACATTTAAGTTGGTTCCAATTCCTAGCTATTATGAATTGAGCTGCTATAAACATTATTGTGCAGATGTCTCTGCTGAAATGAGGAGTCCTGAGGATAGATGCCCAGTAGAGGGATAGCTGGGCCAACTGGTAGTTCTATATCCATCCTGTTCAGGAGCCTCCACACTGCTTTCCATAGTGGTTATACAAGTCTGCAACCCCACCAGCAGTGAATGAGGGTCCCTTTCCCCCCACATCCTTGCCACCATCTATTGTTGGTAGAGGTTTTTTTTTTTTTTTTTTGAGGTAGGGTCTCACTCTAGTCCAGGCTGACCTGGAATGGAATTCACTGTGTAGTCTCAGGGTGGCTTGAACTCATGATGATCCTCCTACCTCTGCCTCCAGAGTGCTGGGATTAAAGGCGTGCGCCACCACGCCCGGCTTGGTAGATTTTTTTAAATGATTGCCATTCTGACTGGAGTGAGGTGAAATCTTATTGATTTGATTTGCATTCCCCTGATGATTAATACTGTTGAACATTTTCTTAAATGAGAGTTGGCCATTTGTATTTCTTCCTCTGAGAATTCCCTGTTGAGTTCAGTGTCCCATTTTGTGAGAGGGCTATTTGATATTTGATTATTTAATTTTTTGAGTTCTTTGTAGGTTATAGTTATTAGACCTCTAGCCTTTGTAGCTGGCAAAGATTAACTCCCAGTCTGATGGTGGTCTTTTGACTTTGAGTATGGTGTGTTTGTACAGAAGCTTTTTAGCTTGATGAGATCCCATTGATTAAGAGACTGTTGCATTTCCTGGGATATTGGAGGTTTGTTCAGGAAGTTTTTCCCTAGCCCTATCTTGTAGAGAGTTCCCCCTGCTTTTTCTTCCAGGTTTTTCAGAGTTTCAAATCTTATGTTGAGGTCTTTGATCCATTTGGAGTTGATTTCTGTGCATGGTGAGAGGAGTGTGTCCTGTTTCTTTTCTTTTTACAAGTATTTAACCATTAGTTGAAGATGTTATCTTTATACCAGGTAACATTGTTGGCATCTTTGTCGAATATGAACTATAGTTGCTTGAGCTTAGAGCAGGGTCTTCAATTCTGTTCCATTGGTCTATTTGTCTTTTATTTCCCTGCTGATCTTCTGTTTGGATGATCCGTTGAGAGATGATAGTGGTGTATTAAAGTCTCCAACTATGATGGAATTGGAGTTTATTTTTGTTTAGTTTTCCATTAATTTTTGCTTTATGAACTGTGGTGCACCTGTATTTGGTACATACATGTTTATGATAGTGATATCATCTTGTTGGATTGTTTCCATGATGAGTAAGAAGTGTCCTTGATTGTCCTTTTGAATTGATTTTGGTTTAAAGTCTATTTTGTCAGATATTAGTATAGCAACCCATTTGTTTTTTATTTCCATTTGCTTTAAAGATCATTTTCCATCCTTTCACCCTGAGGAGGCTCCTGTCTTTAGAGGTGAGGATTCCTGGAGTCAACAGATGGAAGGGTCCATTTTACTGATCCACCCTGCTAGCCTGTGTCTTTTTATGGGAGAGTTAAGATCATTAATATTCAGTTATAATTGTGAGGCTTGATTTAATTGCTGCCATGGTGAAGGGTTTATGATATCTGATGCCTCTCGTGTTTTGTCCCCTCTAGGCTTAATTATCTAGAGGGCTCTTGGGTTGGTTGATTGGCTCTTCTGTGTGGAATATTTCATGGAGAATTCTCTGTTGGCTTGGTTTTCTGTCTATATAGTTTCTGAGGTTTTTTTTTTTTATCATGTTTTCCTTTCTCCATCTTTTCTATGTTTCACTGCAAAATAGTTGGCCCACTCTTAATGGTGGTAATCTGTTTAACAACTGCTGCTTAAGTAATCTAAAACTAGTATCTGTGCCAGTAACTTTAAACTTGCTAGAATTTTTCCTGTGATAAACTGTGTATCTTTCATATCTTTCTGTACTATACCTTCCATCAAGCACAATAGTCTGTTACCTTGACCAAACTCTGTGGGCATAGGCAGAAAAATGTAGCCAATCTTTCTGACAGTTGCCTAGGTCCAACAAAGTTCTCTCTTTCCCCTTTAAAAGTTCTTAAGTCAAGATTTCACAATTCACAATTCTCTTGGCACTTAGAATTTTCAAATTCTCACCAGAGTAGCCCATCAAACTTTCCTTAACACATTGTAAGGCTTTTCTAGACAAAAGTACCAAATCCTTCCATATTTCTGCAAAAAACACAAACAAACAAACAAACAAACAAACAAACAAACAAAAAAACCCCAAAAGATCAAAACTTACATGGTCAGATTGACATGCAGAAATGACACCATTCTTGGTTTTCTTTTTCCTTCCTTCTGTCCCTCACCCCACCCCCCAAGGTAGAGTTTCACTCTAGCCTAGGCTGACCTGGAATTCACTATGTAGTCTCAGGGTGGCCTTGAACTCATGGCGATTCTCCAACCTCTGCCTCTTGAGTACTGGGATTAAAGGTGTGTGCCACCAGTTACTTTCTCATTGCTGGTACCAACATCTGACCAGAAGCAGGGAAGAAAGGGTTTATTTTAGGCTGATACAGGGAAAGCTCCATCAGGGCAGAAGCTGGCTCACTTCCACAGATCCATTATCAGAGAAACACAACCAACAGCCAGAAAAACGTGAACAGCCAGAGCTCCAACTGGTTCTTAACACACCTTAGAGCTGGACTAAAAGATCTGCCTCCAGTGACACCTCCTCCAGCAGGTTGCTGGAGACCTAAGTTGTAATCTTAATAAAAAATACCTTAGGCTATGGGTGACATACATTCATATTCAAAATCACTACACCATGTAAAAGCCAGATGTACAAAGTGGTGCATGTATCTGGAGTTTGTTTGCAGTAGCAAGAATGGTGTGCCCATTCTTTCTCTCTTCCTCTGTTTGCAAATAAAGTATTAAATAAAACCCTGAATTTATTCTACAAGCCAATGTACCATCTATCAAGGTAAAGATTAAATGGATTAGCTATTATTGGCTTTGATTACTGTAGGTATTGTTTATCATACTTGGCAAAGAATAACTTACAAGTTCATGAGATAAAGATATGAGCAATACACTAACATAGCATGTAGATATAGATGTTAATAAAACATAAATGCCTCAGAAAATATGAAAGTAACAAACTGAGGCAATTATATTTTTAGGACATTTTCCCAAAACTTCATAGTAATATTTTACCACTACTTTTACATTTGCTATTCAAGTCACTTTTTCAGCCTTGTATTTTGGATATTAAACTAAGTGTCATTACTTTTCTGGATCTTATGGTGGGGGAAAGCCGTAAGTAAGATTTACTGGAAAAACCTTCAGATATGCTTACTCTCCCCAACTCTGTATTTCTTGTGACTCCCGAGAGAATCCAGAGAATTTACACAGTTTTGAAGGAATAATGGCATTTGCAAACAAACAGCTTAATAAACTTACAAGAATCTCAACTTTATGTGCTGTGGCATTTTCATATAATTACCTTCTACTAGAACAATAATAATAAATCCATCTGTTTCATGTTCCTGAGGCAAGCTGAGGTAGCTAGACAGTAATGGTACTTTGTAGCCTATAAGACTGGTATTTCATATTCTACTTATACAACTACATCTTTGTCCTTAGACTCAACCATTTTTTTTTTTTTGCATGTGTGTAGATACATGCATGTGGGTGTGCAGGTGGAGGTCAGAGGTTGACTTTGTGTGTCTTCCTCAATCACGTTCCACCTTATTCTTTGGAGACAGGCTTTCTCCTTGAATATGAGTTCACCAATTCGTCTAGACTAGCTAGCCAGCAAGTACCAGGGATTACAAGTGTGTGCTGTGATGCTCAGTTATTATGTTGGTGCTAAAAGTGTGAACTTGGGGTCTCATTCTCGAATGGTAATTGTGTTGCAGACTGAGCCATCTCCTGTTAATCTTCCCCTTTAGACATCAAAAGTCTCCAAAGAACTTTCTAAATTCATTGCTTCCAATTTTGTATTTCCTATTCACTCTTCTTCAGCTTTTGACTCCTTTGTTTTGGGTAGGGTCTTATTCTAACCCAGGCTGACCTAGAACTCACTCTGTAGCCTAGGCTGGCCTGGAATTCATGGCTACCCTCTTATCTCAACCTCTTGAGTACTGGAATTAAAGGTGCGAGCCAACAAGTCTGGCTTCATACCTCCCTTTTGAAATCCTATTGACTTACAACATTTTAGGGCCTCTATTCAAACTGACCACTTAAAAATGTTTGGTATTAAACATTTTCTCTTTGCTATTCTTTTCTTCCCATGATTCAGTTACCTTTTCTCTGGGTGTTTTTGATTCTCAAGCACTCTGCTGCTTACTACTCTCTGCTCTGGGACAGTTCTTTGGCATCTCAACCTCTGCTTAATCTGCTCTCCAAACCTCCCACTTGTGTCCTGTGGCTATATATTCTCGCTACTCACATCATAGACTCATGAGTCAGCCACCACCTCTGAGGATTTCCTTAATCCTGGCTTCATTTTTGAAGCAGAGTTGAATTTGTTGAGTGGAGTTTTAGATTTGTCTTCAGAAAAACCATGCCTAACTTATGTTTATGTCCATATATTAATGCTACTTGCACTTTTAGTTAGAGAAACTTCTCTTTTCAGATGGCAGTGACCACTGAGGTGACTAAAAAAATGTCCAAAGTACTGAGAAGTGGTGACAGTAAAATGTAGGCCCAGGGACCGTTGTGGAAGAGGTGGCAGAAAGAATCTAAGAGTCAAAGGAAGGGAACTTCTTACAATGCTATCATCCAGATACAAAATAGCCTTGATATTCATGACCCCACAGTGACCTACACAAGACCTGCATAAAAGGAGGGAAAAAAAAAAGGCCCAGTACCCATGATACACAAAGCCAGATACACAAAGTAGCACATGGGTCTGGAGTTCATTTGCAGCAGCAGCAGGAGGTCCTGACATGCTCTCTCTCTAAAATAAATAAATAAATAAATAAATAAATAAAAATTAAAAAAGATAAAAGTAACACTGAGGTATCTTATTAGAATTTTTATTACTTGTATGCATGTCTATGTGTTTATGGATGTGTCTGCCATGGTGTGCTTGTAGTGGTCAGAGGACAATTTTGAGGTGTTTGTGCTCTACCTTCTTTGAGACAGGGTCTCTTGAAGCTGCAAACTGCCAGATTGCAAAGCATTGTCGACTAGCTGGCCCATGAGCTTTGGATTCTCCTAGCTCTGCCTCCCATTATCATAGGCACTCTGTGATCACTTTATCTGGCCTTACGTAGGTGATGGGGAATTGAACCTGGGTTGTTAGGCTTTGTAAGCAAGTGCCTTTAACTTCAGAGTTAAATATTTTTAAAAAATATTTTTATTTATTTGTAAGGAGAGATACAGATATAAACGAGAGAGGAAATTGGGAGTGCCAGGCCTTCTTGCCACTGTAAACAAACTCCAATTGCATGTGCCACTTTATGAATCTGGCTTTATGTGGGTACTAGGGAACAGAACCCTGGCTATCAGGCTACCAAGTGCCTTTACCTGCTGAGCCATCTCTCCAGTCCATGTCTAAATATTTTAACTATGAGGCTGGAGATGTAGCTCAGTGGTAAGAGTATTGTCTAGTATGCACAAGATACTGGGTTCAATTCATACAGGAGGAAAAAAGTACATGAACTATTTTAAATCCATCTTCAGCTTTTCAAATATTAACCTTACATTCCCAGGAAATCTGCATTCATTCATACTTTTTGGGTTTTTCCTATTTTTCATGAAGGCTTGAAATTTTTTATTATTTTTATTCTTTTGTGGGGTTGTTTTTGGGGTATAAGTATGATCTTAATCATGTCTTTAGCATTTTTTTCCTTTTGGGTTTTTTGAGGTAAGGTCTTGTTCTAGCCTAGGCTGACCTGGAATTCACTATGTAGTCTCAGGGTGGCTTCAAACTCAAGGCAATCCTCCTACCTCTGCCTCTCAAGTGCTGGGACTAAAGGCAATGTGCCTACACCTGGCTTTTAACATCATTTAAAGCACAGATAGTTTATGATACCCTTTCTACTGAAGTCATAAAAGTAAACTTTAATATAAAAATTATTCCTAAAAAAAGAAATAAATGAATAACCCCCCCAAAATATTCCTGATATTTCATATACAAAGTTACCATACTTTTTTTTAAGGAAGTATAAAATAATTGCACAGCACCAGGTGTTTTATGATAAACTTAAAATAACTAGCATGTACTTACCTTAACAAACTCCTTTCTCTCAATCATTTCATTACCATCTGCATCCAGCATTTTAAAGGCAACATGAAACCCAGTATGGGGTTCTATAATGAAATAAAAAAAGAGTATTTAGTAGTTGGTGAAATGAAAATTATTTGCAGCTTGGAAGATCTGCAAAGCTGAAACAAAGCACTAGAAACTATGCAAGCAAGTGCTAGATGAAAATCATGACCTCTTAAAGTTTTTAGGTATGCTATTTGGTGTTAGGGCTTTGCCCCTGCGGCTCCTACACTTTGCCCATGGCTGCTGCCCTGCAGCACTTCCCTTCACAGCAAATTAATGTGAGAAGTTCCTTCTTTAACTCCATTACCAGCTTTCCTATATTCCATGGCTATTTCATAGTATTACTTTTCACTTTTCTTTCTTTGTTAGTATCTTACTTATCTATGGTACATTTATCAAGATTAAGAAACTGACATTACTGTAGCATTATGAACCATAAACTTCAGATTTTATTTGGATTTCATATTTTTTTCACTTATGCAGTTTTTCTGTTTCAAGATCAAATGCAGGAGACCATGCTGTATTTCACTGTCATGTTTCCTCAGTCTTGCCTAAATGCCCTTGTATAAAAGTTTCTCCATCTTTCTCCACACTTTTTAAGAATAGAGGCCACAAATCTTGTATAATATCTGATGAGGTTTTTATTTTTATTTTTGAGGTAGGATATCACTCTAGCCCAGGCTGACCTGGAACTCAGTGGTCCTCCTACCTCTGCTTCCCAAGTACTGGGATTATTGGCATGGATTACCATGCCCAGCCAAGGGTTTTTTCTTTAATATACTTAATATACTTGTTGCAGCCAGCTCCTTGTTGCCTGAGCAAGCATCCAACTAGAAGCAGCTTATGGGAGGAATGGGTTTATTTCAGGCTTACAGATTCTAGGGGAATACCATCAATGTCAGAAGAAACTGACTCACTTTGATAGATTTAAGCAGAAATACATTATCAAACAGTCAGCAAACACCAAAAAGCACAAGAAGCTAGAGATCCAAACTGTTCTCCACACACCTCAGGGCTGGACTTAAGATTCTCCTTCAGTGACACACCTCTTCCCCAGTAGGGCTCCACCCACTGATAACCCAAGATTCAAGCCTGAGTTATGGGGCCACACAATGAAACCACTACAATATTTAAATATTGAAATTCTTCCACTCAACAAGCTTTCTACTCAGGAAACAAAGTTATGGGGTGCCATGGGGTGAGGGAGGTAGGACAGACCTAAAGAGATGCCTTAATTTAACACTGTCAATTTGTAGATATAGAAATTAAGGCATACATACGCATATGTATATGTTTGTTTTTTCAAGGTAGGGTCTCGCTCTAGTCCAAACTGACCTGAAATTCACTCTGTAGCTCCAAACTGGCCTTGAACTCACAGCAATCCTCTTACCTCTGTCTCCTGAGTGCTGGGATTAAAGGAATGCACTACCATGCCACTGGCACTGATGTTTTTAATGATAGACATAAATGCCAAACTTTAAAAATCCATTTTGTTAAGAATAGAGAATTCCACATGATTGTTATAAAGAGTTGTGAGATACTTACTAGTGAGGATTGTAAGCAAGAAAAGATACTCAGTATATGAAATTACTCCTGAAAGAGAGAATAAGGACAAAGCAGGAATTAAGTTTTCCATGGCTTTCTAGAAATACTGAAACTTCATCTATGTAAAAAATGCATTTTTACTTTACCCCTTTCTAGTACAATAGAAAAAATTTGTAACATGACTTGAAGTACAGCCTTAAGAAAGATACTGTGTTTCATCAAGTTACTTTTACTAGTTAAAGACAATAGTGAATCTTAAGACTGCACATTGATTTTGGGCATGTTTATGGAAGTATTTCCAGTTGAAATCAGTCTATGAAGTTCAGTAGAGTCAAGTACAGTAGGCTGCCTTCTCTATGTATGGGCATAATCCATGCTGTCTGGTAAAATACACAGGAAGGAGGCTTCAGGTCTGCCTCCCACCTTTTCCTTGCTGCCTGGGATATCTTTTTTTACTAGCACTTACACTCTTGGTCTCCTGATGGGGCTTGGACTGAATCACACCTTGGCTTTCCTGGGTCTCCAGCTTTCAGAGGGTAGATCATGAACTTCTATAACTGTGTGAGCCAATTCCTTACAATGAATTTATGGATCTACTGGGTCCTGTATCCATGGAGAACACAGACGGGTAATTAGGGAAATAGATGCTGCTTACCAAATAATAGATATTTATTTGAAGTTTGATTTGCATGGTACTTTATGTAGTTTCTACTTAAATTTTCCTTTTCATACTATCTCAAGTGAGATACATTTAAAATGATAATGACACAGATTTATATCTTCAAGCTATCTATCTATCTATCTGTCTACCTACCTACCTACCTACCTACCTACCTACCTACCTACCTACCTGTCTATTTCAAGGTAGGGTCTTGTTCTAGCCCAGGCTGATCTGGAATTCACTATGTAGTCTCAGGGTGGTCTTGAACTCATGACAATCCTCTTACCTCTGCACCATGCACCACCATGCCCAGCTTAGATTTATATCTTTTTTTTTTTTTAGATTTATATCTTTTGAAAGTCAAATTATATTAGCTAAAATATAGCCACTTAGGTGTTTGTGGCAGTAACTCATATTCTCCTTGGGAAATCATTCTTCCCAGCCTCAAACATGCAGTTTGGGCAGGATGATTATACTTTTTCCTTGAGCTAGAAGGTGACTGGCCTAGGCCAATCACTTAACTCCTGTAGGATGTAAGGAGGGGTAGGCAAATAACTTGAACTCAAGCTATTAAGAGAGTTGAATGAATCTGGCTCCAAGATCTATTCAGGAACAGGCTTGAAATTTAGATTCCGGGTGATGTTTGGGTTCTAGATTAAGCTAGGTTTCAAGTATGTTCACTAAATAAACTCACTTGTTTAAGTAGACTGTACCTCACTGAGGACTGACTTTCCTTTCCCGAATGACTATTAATGTTGAACTATTTTATTGACAATTTCCATTCATGAACATAATGTAATTTGATTATCATCCTCTCCCATTACCTTCCCTTGTCCCCACCTCCTCTGTTCCCCTTCCCGAACCCCTTCTTTCCAACCAGTCCTTCTACTTTGACAGGTTTTACTTTATGGCCTCCTCTGCCATCTATGATGAGATGTTGATAAGCTCCATATTGCACAGGTAATGATGAACATTCTTTCAAGTGGTTATTAGCCATTAGCTTAACTTCTTTGAAGAAATGCCCATCCAAGTTTTAAACATATTTTTATTTATTTATTTGCAAGCAAAAACAGCTAGATGAAGAGACAAAGAGAGAGAATGGGTGCTCCAGGGCCTCCAGCCACTGCAAACTGACTCCGGATGCATGCACCACTTTGTGTATCTGGTACCTGGGTACTGTGGAATTGAACTAGGGTCATTAGGCTTTGCAGGCAAGTGCCTTAACAGCTGAAACTTCTCTCCAGCTATAACATATTTATAATTGTTTTTCTGTTGTTGCTGAGGTGTTGGAGTTCTTTAATATATTCTGTAAACTAGCCATTTATCATATATACAAATATAATTTGAAAATATTTTCTCCCACTTGTTAGGTTGCCTTTTCATTTTCTTTTGTTGTTGTTACTTAATATTTTTATTTATTATTTATTTGCAAGCAGAGACAGGAGAGCGAGCGAGCGAGCGAGAGAGAAAGAGAGAGAGAAAGAGAATGGGAGTGCCAGGGCCTCCACCTGCTGCAAATAGACTCCAGATGCATGTGTCTCTGTGCATCTGGCTTTACATGGGCACTAGGGAATCAAATTCAGGTTATTAGGCTTTGAAGGCAAGTGCCTTAACTGCTAAGCCATCTCTCAAGCCACTTTCATTTTCTTGACATTATCCTTTGATTCACAAAAGTTCTTATTTTGAAGTCTAATTAATCTATTTTCTCTTTTGTTATAATCTCTTCATAGTTTTTTCTTTTCTTTTAAAAAAATATTTTTTTCAAGGTAGGGTCTCACTCTATCCCTGGCTGACCTGAAACTAACTCTGTAGCTCCAGCCTGGCCTCAAACTCACAGAAATTCCCCTACCTGTGCCTCCAGAGCACTGAATGCATGCACCAGCTTAATATTTTCTTTGTCTTTTCGTCCTCTATATGATATTGTTTCATATATTTTTTTTAACTTCTATATTTTTCTACAAGTCATTTATGTCAATCTAAGGGTGTGCTGAGATTCAGGTCTGATTTTTTTCCTTTTATCAGGAAGCCCAAACACAAGTGTTTATAGAAAGTTCCAGATACCACTGAAAAATACTGCAGTTATAGGAGGTCAGAAAAATGTGTGTAAAGAGGAATGCAAGCCGGGTGTGGTAGCACATATCTTTAATCCCAGCACTTGGGAGGTAGAGATAGGAGGATCATCATGAATTTGAGGCCACCATGAGACTACATAGTGAATTCCAGGTCAGCTTGGGCTAGAGTGAGACCCTATCTAGAAAAACAAAACAAAACAGAAAAAAAAAAAAGAGGAATACAGTCTTTGATTGATAGGTATTTATTTATTTATTTATTTATTTATTTATTTATTTATTTATTTATTTATTTAGGTTTTTTGAGGTAGGGTCTCATTATAGTCCAGTGTGGTACTCTGCTAATGAGGCATGGAGGAAGTAAGGTTTCTGCTGAGTCTGGCAGGCTCTGGGACAGTCTCCTTCCGAAGGAAGTCGAGGCAAATTCCGGGGGCCCCTGTAAATCTTAGCAATCCTGAAAATTCCAAAGCCCCTAGGCAGGCCACAAGATAACATCACCATTCTCTCACAGACCCAGCCTGACTGCATATCCGAGCCGGATAAGAGCATGCTCATGCCTTTGTTCCTAACTCACCTGTGCCCCCAGGAGGCAGGGGGATGGCTCAAGGCCCTAAATCCTGTTTTACAAGTGCTAATGGGTTTTGCTTCTGCTGCCTGAGTTTTCGTGGCTGTGTTCCTGTTGGTTAAGCCCCCTTTGTGTAGGAGATAGGACAATGCTACC
>PVHP010011257.1:31911-45505 GCA_004024765.1 Zapus hudsonius | reverse complement strand
TGCCTTTGACCATGATCCACTCTAAACTAGCTGTCTTATCTTATTCTCATTCATAGTAATTTGACTTTTTTCTCTTAGCATCATGCATAATTCGTACATAGCACTTATTTATGTATTTATTTTCCAATTATCTCCTCTATATTGTAATGTAAGTTCCTTGAGGACAGAAACCAGGTCTCTAGTTCTCTATAAAAATCTGCACATCTTGTAAAGTGCCTGGCACCCAGCAGGGCTTGTGAACAAAGTAGTATTATGACGAATTCATATCCACATCTGACTTGAAAGTCAACATTTCTAGTGAACTTGCCTCTAAGAGGCTGGGGAGAAAGGATGCATGTGTGTGTGTGGTTTAAGAGAATGAAATGACAACTAATACTGAATAGAGGAGAGAAAAGTACAACTTGGTGGCTCAGGCCTGTAATCCTACAACACTGAAAGCTGAGGCCACAGGACTGCTGAGAGTTCAAAGTTAGCTTGGGCTGTCATACCCAGTTTGAGCCATAGAGTGCCATCATGTCTCAAAAAAAAAAAAATCAGGCTGAGGAGATGGATCAGTAGATAAAATGCTTACTGCTCAAGCCTGAGTACCTGAGTTCAACTCCCAGGTCCCATGGCAAAATCCAGAAGCCATGGCAGGCTTCTGTAATCCTAGCATGCTGACAACGAGATGGGAGAATTTTCTAGAAGCTTTTAGTGAGCCCAACAAAGAACAATAATGAGATTTAAAGACAAACTCTGTCCCAAGGGAGGTGGACAGCAAGGACCAACACCCAAAAGTTGTGCTCTGACCTCCACAAGCATGCTATGGCACATGTGTACCAGCACTCATACATGAACACACACACACGAATCCTAAGTAAGTAAGTAAATAAATAAATAGATAAATAAATAAGGGAGGAAAATATGCAAAAAAATTAAGTATCAATGGTTCAATGTGACAGACTACAGATTTAAGAGACACAGTAATTGCTAACATTTTGCCACATCTATTTTGATCATTTTCCTCTTTTCTTACAATATATAATAGCACCCTTTCCCCAGAATCATTTCAAAGCAACTTGAGAATGACACCACACTCAAACATGTATTATCTAAGAAAGTCTTTGTATACATTACCGTTATTACATCAACTATATAGCACTAACATGTAACCTAACACATTATCCATGTGTGAATTTCTACACCTCTTTTCTCCTCTCCTCAAAATGAGCACCTCCTCCCAGGTAGGTTCTCGCTCTAGCCCAGGCTGACCTGGAATTCACTATGTAGTCTCAGAGTGGTCTTGAAGTCACGGAGGTCTTCCTACCTCTTCCTCCAGAGTGCTGGGATAAAAGGCATATGCCACCATGTCTGGCTTAAATTTCAGTTTTGTTAGGCACTGCTAACTTCCCTTGAACAGAGGTTAAAATGATTCTGCATTCCCCCAGCAGTATGTATGAGTTTTTGAATTTTTTGCCAATCTGATAGGAGTGAAATGTTACTTCAGTGCAGCTTCAGTCTTTCTCTTCTTCCTTCCCTCCATCCTTTCCTTTCTTCTCCCACTCCCTCTGACCGGTTCTTGTGTAGCCCAAGATAGCTTCTCACTATTTAGATGAGGCTGGCCTTTAACTCCTGATCGTCCTGCCTCCATCTCCCAAGTGTTAGAATTATAGGTGTGTGCCATTTAGCTCAGTTTATTTCTCTTATGATTTTGAGTAATTTTTATTGTTTAGGTCAATATTCTATCTTTGAACTATCTGTTTATATCTTTTGAGAAGGCAAACATTTGGTCTTTTTTTTTTTGGTTTTTCGAGGTAGGGTCTCCCTCTTGCCCAGGCTGACCTGGAATTCACTATGTAGCCTCCGGGTGGCCTTGAACTCATGGCAATCCTCCTACCTCTGCCTCCTGAGTGCTGGGATCAAAGGCGTGCGCCACCACACCCTGCTCGGTCTTTTTTTTAAGGTAGGGTTTCACTCTAGCCCAAGCTGACCCGGAACTCACTCTGTAGTCCCAGGCTGGCCTCAAGCTCATAGCAATCCTCCTATCTCTATCTCCCAAGTGCTCTCTTTCTCTATCATGAATCCTCCTGACAAGGTTCAGGTAAATATAGTCTAATTTTCACTTTTTAAATTTCATTATTCCCCACATGTCCCAGCCCACAGCACTTTGGCCTCTGTCCTTATCTGTCTTGTTAATATTAGTAATGACCTTTTTAAATTATCTAACTAGGGGTCACTTATGTGTCCTTACTGCACTGGCTTTCTTGAAGTATGTCTCTGATAGGGTTCATCACTCCCCCTCCTTCAGTAATGATATCAGATCACACATATACCTGGTCTCATGCCTGTCACACTAAAGAGAACCAATAATTTTTTGTTTTTGTTTTTGTTTTTGGAGGTAGGGTCTTCACTTTAGCCCAGGCTGACCTGGAATTCATTATATAGTATCAGGGTGGCCTTGAACTCATGGTGATCCTCCTACCTCTGCCTCCTGAGCGCTGGGATTAAAGGCGTGCACCACCACACCAGGCTCCAACAATTTTTTTTAAAATGAGTGATCACATAAGTAAATGATGCACTTTGAAAATACTATCTTTTTATATTACAAGTGATCTCAGTCCTAATCTTGAACTGGGAGATCTGAAGGACACTATGCAAATGTTCCATTTAGGATAAAGTCAGTAAGTGATGTGTACAGATGAGGGTTAAGATGACTTGGTTTCAAAAAAACCCAGAAAGGTTCTGAAGGCTGTGTTAAACCTGAGAAAACTAGCCCCCATGCCCAGAACTCCAAAGGACTTCATGGAGGCAGACACCAGATAATGAAGGTCAAATACCCAAGTCAGAGCCAGGGAAATGTGACTACTCCTCTTCTTAATTTAGAAATCTAAAGCCTCTGCAAAGCTCTGTCCAGTTACCTGGACATAACCATGACGTGCTAAGAAAGTACATGCTTTAAAAATCTACCTGTCCAGAGAGAATTCAATACAACAATATGAATTCATACCCATCCATACCAAGTAAAGGCACTGGTTACTGACTCAGTGAAGCTATATGAGGTAATGTGGGCTGTGGTCAGGGCTGCTTCAGGTTCAATCTGAAAGAATTGGAGTCAACTTGGGGTAACTGCCTTTCAGTTCTCAATACAGATGTCAGGAATATCAGCTCCCTGGGGTCTTCCACAGACACAATTTTTTTCTTTTTTGTAATTCAAGGCTTCTCAGGCTTACAATCACATAATTCCACAGAGGTTTCCACTGTGTTTTATGTAATTATACAAACCATTCTAATTTTAACAAAGTGCAGGGATTAAAGGCATGCAGCCCATACACGGCTAAGGTCGAATTTTTATTTGAAAAGAAAACTCTTCTAAAAAGGATTTTAGTGGGGCATTTTAGCTGTACTCCTTTAATTCCAGCACTGGGAGGACCTGTGAATTCAAGGCCACCCTAAGACTACATAGTGAATTCTAGGTCAGCCTGAGCTAGAGGGAGACCCTACCTCCAAAAATCAAATAAATAAATAAATAAATAAATAGGATTTTGTAATGTCAACTCTTGAAAAAGACAACCTGCAACAAAACTTCTGCCACTTTTCTTATGCAAAGCTTAAGGATAGCTACTCTGTGAGTTTAATACTCTTGTATTTCCCTTGTTTAACTAAAAACAAAAAAAGTTGCTTGCTTTTCTGTAAAGGCTCTTTACATGTAGTTTTTTCTTAGCCAAATTGGAAAGCTGCCAGGATGTTGAAAACTGGTTGGGCTCAGAAAAGTGACAAACTTGGATACTAAGGGTGTGGAAGAATCCTTTTTTTCTAGTAACACCCTAGCTTCCCACTAATCAGTCTTCTGACTGGAGATTTTCTTTAAACTACTCTGTTCTATACCTAAACATTCATGCCAGCTGGATATCTTTCTAAAAGAACAGAATACAGAGCCGAGCATTCCAAAGGGAAGGAGAACTGCTGCCTCTCTTCACACAGGCTGGTCGATCCAGACATGGCGGCTACATGTGGACTAGATGACTGAAGGGTTACCACCACTGGCAGCGAGGGTAAGAGAGCAGTGTACACTCACTGGAGAAGAGAAGAGCTTGGACAGGATGTGGTGCTGCAAATAGACAGGAAGCCACTAAGGAACAAGATGCTGAGACAACCTCTTCATGTACTGATTTTGATGAATAGGAAGAAAATTTCAGGATTCTCCCTTTTGAAAGCTGTTTCTTCAAATAAGAAAAATATTCTCGCCGGGCATGGTGGCACACGTCTTTAATCCCAGTACTCTGGAGGCAGAGGTAGGAGGATTGCCATGAGTTCAAGGCCACTCTGAGACTACATAGTGAATTCCAGGTCAGCCTGGGCTAGAGTGAGACCCTATCTCAAAAAACCAAAAAAAAAAAAAAAAAAAAGAAAAATATTCTCAATGGGAGGAAAATGTCCCTCTAAAAAATAAAGTACTATGTGAAGTTGAAGAGATTTTTCCTGTGTTCAAAAATATGTCCACAAAGGCAGGCATGGTAGTACATGCCTTTAATCCCAGTACTTGGGAGGCAGAGATAGGAGGATTGCTAGAATGAGTTCCAGGTCAGCTTGGGCTAGAGTGAGGCCCTACCTCAAAACAAAACAAAACAAACACCCATAAATATTTATTTAAAAAGAAAGAACTCAGCCAGGTGTGGTGGCCTTTAATCCCAGCACTTGGGAGGCAGAGGTAGGAGGATCACCGTGAGTTCGAGGATAGCCTGAGACTACATAGTGAATTCCAGGTCAGCTTGGGCTAGAGCAAGACCCTACCTCGAAAAAAACAAACAAAAAAAAACCAAACAAAAAAAAGAAAAGAAAAGAAAGAACTCAAACCTAGCATGGTGGCTCATGCCTATAATCTCAGCATTTGGAGGCTGAGGTAGGAAGATCAATGAGTTTGAGACCAGCATAGGCTAGAGTGAGCCTGCCTTTAAACAAACAACAATAAAAACCCTCTAAACTGGGAATGCCTACAATCCAGCAATTTGGGAGGCCCAAGCAGGAAGATCAAAAGCTCAAGGTCATCTTTGCCTACCTAGTAAATCCAAGGCCACCCTGAGCTGCATGGAACCCTGTCTCAAAAAGCCCAAATCAACCAACAGAAATAACTGATACTCTTTTTTTTTTTTTTTTTTTTTTTTGGTTTTTCGAGGTAGGGTCTCACTCTAGCCCAGGCTGACCTGGAATTCACTATGTAGTCTCAGGGTGGCCTTGAACTCACGGCGATCCTCCTACCTCTGCCTCCCAAGTGCTAGCATTAAAGGCATGTGCCACCATGCCCGGCTACTCTGATACTCTTAACAATGGAAATGTGTTATAAGTTTGTCCAAACTCATACAATGTATGACTATCAAGAGTGAAGCCTAGGCCAGGCGTGGTGGCATACCCTTTAATCCTAGCACTTGGGAGGCAGAGGTAGGAGAATAGATGTGAGTTCAAGGCCAGCCTGGAACCACATAGTTTCATGTCAGCCTGTGCTAGAGTGAGACCCTACCTTGAAAAAACGAAAAGAGTAAAGCCTAAAGTAAGATGGCCTTGGGCTGGTAATCATGTGCTAATGCAGGATCAGATGCAGGTTCACTGATCAAAAGGAATGTATCAACTCCACATGAGGGATATTGATTTTGTGGTAGGGTATGCTTGTATGGTGGAGAGATGGCACATGGGAAATCACTATAGCTTTTGCTTATTTTGCTGTGAATCTAAAACTGATCCAAAAAATAAAAAAATAAAGTACTGGGCTGGGATAAGCACTTGCTTATAAAGCTTCATGGCTTGGATTTGATTCTCTAGTACTCATGTAAAACCAAATGCACAAAGTGGTGCATGCATCTGAAGTTTGTTTGCAGTGGCTAGAGATCCTGGTGCCATCCCCTTCTCTCTGTCTCTCTTCCTCTTTCTCTGCTCTCAAATAAAGAAATAAAAATATTTTAAAAATAGAAAGTACCTATATGTGTATATAGAAATTAATATAAAGATGACTGGAACATAACTCTTTTTTAAATTTAATTCTATTTATTTGAAAAAGGGAGGAGGGGGAGAGGATGTGCCAGGGCCTCTAGTTACTGTTAATAAACTCCAGCCACATGAGCCACCTGCATCTGGCTTATGTGGGTACTGGGGAATCAAACCCAGGTTCTTAGGGTGTTTTAACCACTGAGCCATATCCCCAGCCCCCCCTTTTTTTTTCTTTTTTAGTGAGTCAGTCTTATTCTGTGGCCCAGAATGCTGTGGGCTCCAACGCATTTAGAGAGTGAGCCATGCCTACTGGAAATAGCAAGGTAAAAACAAAAATCTCAGGAAAGAAGAATCATGAAATCCCAAGATGAATCTGCTGGTGCAAATACTCAAGTGCATCTATAACTGATTAAGGAAATGTATTTGGAGGAATCTGATAGTTATTTATACTTTCAGTACTATTAAAACTTATCTGTACACCCTAAAATATATCATTTGAAGAGAGAAGACAGTTTTAGTAGGGTGGCATTAGAGATGTAAGGAAGCATAACTAGAATATAATAGGCTGACCAGTCATAAATTGGCTGTGTTGGATATTTACCATGTCCACATTTTTTGTATGTGTGGTGCTGGGGATCAAACCCAGGGCCTTGAACATAGGAGGCAATTTTTTTTTTTTTTGGGGTGTGTGTGTGTGTAAGTGTGTGTGTTGTGAGTATACGCATGTTCATATGTGTGTGCGTAAATGATTGCATGTATGGGGGGGTAGAGTTCAATGTAGAGAGAGAGAGAGAGAGAGAGAGAGAGAGAGAGAAGAGAGAGAGAGAGAGAGACTAAGGATGTGCCAAGGTCTCTTGCAAAGAGATTCCAGATGTATGTGCCACTTTGTGTATCTGGATTTAAGTGGGTACTAGAAAATTGAATCTGGGCCACTGGTAGGCTTTGCAAGCAAGTGCCTTTAAACCACTGAGCCATCCCCCCAGACGTCCACATACTTTTAAGCTGTTAAACCAAATTTCAGAGTTAGAATGTACTTTGGTGCTAGAGATCATGCCTAGCAAACATGAGTCCCTATACTTATCTCCAACACCAAACAAACAAGGAGTTGAGATGACTCAATGATTAAAGGCATTTGTTTGCCAAGTCTGCAAGCCTGGGATCAGTTCCCCAGCCACCCATGTAAAGCCAGATAGGCATTTGTTTGCAGTGTTAAGAGATCCTGGTGTACACATACTCATGTAAATAAATATTTACAAACAAACAAGTTCAATGGTGAAGTGATTTCTAGTTTGCATATTTGGTCACTTTCTAACATGTGTTCTTTATGGTTATAGGCATTTGATCTTCATAAAAATCAGTTGGGTTTCATGAACAGTTGGGGACAGGGGCCATTTGAATGAGGAGCACTAGGTTTTCTATAGGTAACTCAGATTCTTTCCAACAATGTTAGAGCAGGCTATTTTTATAAAGCCAGGTAGCTGCTTTACCCACTGCAAGGCCAGTATGATCTACATTCCGAAATAGCAACACATGCTGGCTAAATTAAAGTCCTGGAAAATATCCCCTGCCAGCTCACGGCTTTGCATGAGTAATTTCATAGCTATGTTCCATGATGAATCAAACTAGAGACATACAAGTCTAGAATGTCAACAGAGTAACTCAGGGCACCAACTTTCAATGGCACAAATGCCGACTGCCTGGTGAAATAAACTGAATGTTCAGAATGAAGTGATTCAGTTAGTCAGTTCCTGTGTGCGTATTCCTCCTCTCTCCTGTTTCCCAGCTTCTAATCATTTCACAGTTCACAAATGACCTCACCAGAGAAAGGAAGTGAAATTCAAACCAATTGCTTTAGTTCCTTGTTAACATTTTTGGTCAAAGTGTATAGGAAGTGGAAAGAAAAAGAAGGTTTTAGTATTCTTCCTTGATTTAAATTCTCCGTGTTAACCCTGTTCCCACTTCTCTATAGAGATGAACAAGAACTTTGATCATTAGATTTCCTAATTTGTCTTCCTTGAGTTCACTGAATGTTTAGGAGCTGTAAGGAACAATTTTTAGTCACTGAGTTTTTGGTAATGGTGAAAAGCACTTTTTTTTTGGGGGGGGGTCTAAAATGCAGCTACAAGTTTTTATATATTTAAAAGTCCAAGGGGGCTGGCTCAGCAGTTAAGGTGCTTACCCAAAAAAACCTAACAATGCCCCGGCGCCCATGTAAAGCCAGATGCACAAAGTGGCACTTGCATCTGGAGTTTGTTTGCAGTGGTTAGATGTCCTGGTGTTCCCATTTTCTCTCTCTCTCTGCTTGCAAATAAATAAAATTTATTTTTAAAAAGTCCAAGAAGCTGGGTGTGGTGGCGCACGCTTTTAATCCCAGCACTTGGGAGGCAGAGGTAGGAAGATCCCTGTGAGTTCAAGGCCACCCTGAGACTACATAGTGAATTCCAGGTCAGCCTGGACTAGAGTGAGACCCTACCTCGAAAAATTAAAAAAAAATAAATAAATAAAAGAAGTCTAAGACCAGGACCTCAGTGGTCAAACATGTGCTTAGCATGTATAAAGCTCTGGGATTAGATCCTTTGCACCACACCCATACTGGTGAAAAAAAAAAAGTACTATAATCTTTCAGTTATAAGTAGTTTCTACCTTCTCTGCTCAAATATATTTGTTCTTAGACATTTTGGCAGCCTTGAAAGGACAAAAAAACTATTCCATTTGAATATACTGTATGAAGTTATAACAGAGGGTGAGAAAACCCTGATTTGTAGTATTTGTCAATTTCCTTGGTATAAATATTCTCATCATAATCAATCCTTTTTTTTTTTTTTTTTTTTTTGAGGTAGGGTCTCACTCTAGTCCAGGCTGACCTGGAATTCACTATGTAGTCTCAGGGTGGCCTTGCAACTCATGGTGATCCTCCTACCTCTGTCTCCCGAGTGCTGGGATTAAAGGCGTGCGCCACCACGCCTGGCTCAAAATCTATCTTAATCTATCAGATATTACTGAGAACTTGGAGATGAGCAGTAGCACACTATTATGTACTAGTTCCAGGCTGGACAGATGACTCATCAGTTAAAGGAGCTTGCTAGCAAAGCCTGAAGGTACGGGTCACTTCCTCAGTACCCATGTAAAGCCAGATGCAGAAAGTGGCACATGAATAAGGAGTTCATTGCAGCAATGGTCATTTCCTCTCTCCTTGCAAATAAATAAAAATATATAGTATTTTCACCAAACAACATATGTAAATAACCATGAAAGTACAATAACATTTGTAGTATTAG
This sequence comes from Zapus hudsonius, assembly GCA_004024765.1. Lineage (NCBI taxonomy): Eukaryota > Metazoa > Chordata > Mammalia > Rodentia > Dipodidae > Zapus > Zapus hudsonius. The sequence goes on along the minus strand of PVHP010011257.1, from coordinate 36,269 downwards.
TAGGAAAATGTAGCAGAATGTTAGAAGTGATGAGGTCTTAGTACTTATTACATTTTATTTAAATATAATGAAACTTAACTGTCTCCCTCCACCACCCTGAGTCTATACAGGTTACTTTCAGCATATCACTTCAAATGTCCCTAAAACTTACCAGGAACACATGTTCAAATATCTGTGTAGGACTATCCATCTGACCAAGGATCACTATCATTTCGTTATCTATAAATTCCTTGAATTCCCGCAAGTTGCACACCATTTGCATTTCCAACTCTGTTCGTATCTGAAACAAAGGTGACACGATAGGTTAATCTCTGTGAAATTACTCTACTTTCAACCATGCACCATTTTTAGCATCGCCCCTATTGTTATTCCTCTGCTTGCTTAGGAATGTGAGGACATGAGGTCTCTTACCTCTTTGGATGTGATGTTCTCCAAATCCTTCTGCATCATAATCTCCCTCAATTTAGTTTTAATTAGCCTTTCTGTTCGCTCACGTTCAGTTGGTCTGAGAATAAACAAATAGTGATTTTTCTTAAGCAGAATTTGACCAAGTTCTTTTTTTTCCCTTTGACTAAGTTCTATTACTCTCAAATTTATATTGTAGAGTCATAACAAATGAAAATTACAATTTAAGAAGTTTATTTTAGCTGTGTATGATGGTGCAAACCTGTAATTGCAGCACTGGGGAAGCTGTGGCAGAAGGATCGCCACAATTTTGAGCTAGCCTGGGCTACACAGTGAGACACTGTCTCAAAAAAACAAACAAATCAAACAAAAGTTTTATTGTGAGAATATATAGAATGTAAATATGTAGAAATTACCATCTGAAGAGGTTCTATGTATCTAAAAGCACTTAAATACACTCATATCACAGATCCACAAAGGAGCAAAGACAAATTGGGAACACTGATTGCAGTTCTTGAATGGAGAACCAGATCCACACTTAACAAGCTAGAATACCAAACTGGGAGAGAGGGTAGATTAGGTCACAGAACTAGGCCTTCTGTAGCTCAAAATGCCACTGTACATTCATTGCTGTCATTCTGAAGAATAGGAAAGAGGAAAGAATGGTCTGGTCTCCTTCAATCAGGCAGGTTTTATCCCAAAATGGGTTGTAGGGATGTTACCAAGATTAAAGCTCTTCTCTTGACAGCTCCAAGACTATCTCTGAGACTTATTGTTTTTTTTAAAATTTATTCATTTTCAAGGAGAGAGAGAGAGAGAGAGAGAGAGAGAGAGAGAGAGAGAGAGAGAGAGAGAGAACACCAGGGCCACCACCTTGTGGGTCTGGCTTATGTGGGTCCTGGGGAATTGAACCCAGGGCCTTAGGCACTGGAGGCAAGTGCCTTAACCGCTGAGCCATCTCTCCAGCCCCCCCTTTTTTTGACACAGTCCATTTATTTGGCCAAAGCTAGTCTAAAATTCAAGATCCTCCTGCCTTAGCCTCCCAAGTACTAGAATTACAGGCATGTTGCCCCTCTTGCCTATTTCTGTGAAGTTTTTACTCTCATTTTACAAATAAAGGAAGCAAACATGTTAAAAGATATTCTGATGATGACACATACTGGCAGAAAAGTCAAGACTGCTTAGTACAGCCTAACTTTCTACCTGAAGATCTGTGTTTCGTTCCTTAGTCTCCTCATTGCTTTGTTGTTGTTGTTTTTGAGGAAAGGTCTCACTCTAGCCCAGGCTGACCTGGAACTCACTCTGTAGTCCTATGCTGGCCTCGAACTCACAGTGATCCTCCTACCTCTGCCTCCCAAGTGCAGGATTAAAGGTGTGTGCCAACAGACACAGCTTCTGGCTAATATTACCCTTGGAACTTAGTATGAAATCAAACTAGGCAACTGACTCCAGGAACCAGAAAGGCATTGGTTCAAGTAACTGGAGTCTTTCCTCTAAAGGTATATTTCATATGCAGAATTTGAGTGACAGAAGAGTACTTTCTGCCCCATCTTTTATCCCTACCAACTCAAGACAGGCATCTGCTCTGCAGCACCTTATTTGGAGATGAAAATGGTCTAAGCCTTCAGGCATGCTGCCTGCCCTTGCTGCCTATAGCCTTATCGCTGCCTGTAAAAATAGCTGTGGTAATCTCCAAAGATGGATGCGCTAACTGCACAACCCTGGAGCTCCACACCACTTAGGTGCTCAGCTTCTCATGAGCCCTACAGAATGCAGCCAATACCTGTGCCAGTCCCTGTTAATCAGTCTTACTAGGAGTAAAATTCTTATCCATACTTCCTTTCTCCAAGAAGTAGCTAGTGTACAAGAAAGTCCATTAAAAAGACATTGGTAAAGATAGATTTTTGCACCTATGTGAGCATGCATGTGCTAAATTTCCTAGTTTAGCGATTTTTCTCCCAGTCCATGGTTTGGAAGCAGACAGACCTAGGCTTAAGTTAGTAGCCTTGCTATTTACTAGTAATGAACAAGTTCTTTCTCTTCCCCGAGCCTGTTTCCCTTTTTATAAAATAATACCTATCCTCTGAGATTCTTATGAGGGTTCAATGTCAAACATGTGTCAAGTGCCTGGCATAGCATTAAATGTACACTAGGACACCATACATACGTATATATTCCCCCTTCTTTAGATTCAAATAGTACAGTATTGGAAATTCAATTTGAAGCTGGGTGTGGTGGCGCACGCCTTTAATCCCAGCACTCGGGAGGTGGAGGTAGGAGGATCACCATGAGTTCAAGGCCACCCTGAGACTACATAGTGAATTCCAGGTCAGCCTGGGCTAGAGTAAGACCCTACCTCGAAACTCCCCGCCCCCCCCAAAAAAAGAAATTAATTTTGATACAAATTTTCCCTGAATTCTCCGCATTACTTTATGGACTTTTAAAGCCAATTTAGAGGTAAAGAAGGAATGGAAAATGCATTATAGCACGTAAAATTTTCCTCTTTCATGTCATTGAAAAAACATGTGGAAATATGTAAAAGTAAAAACAAAACAAAACTACACAACAACAAAAAAACCTCCAAACTTCAAACCCCAGAAAACACAACAAAACAAACTAAAAATCACTACCCTGAGATAATCATTTTAACACTATGGCCTACAGTTTTCATTTCCATTTATTCTTTTTGTTTTCCCCAAGGTAGGGGTCTTACTCTAGCCCAAACTGACCTGGAACTCACTCTGTAGTCCACTCTGTAGTCTGACTTCAAATTCACAATTGTCCTACCTTTGCCTCCCAAGTGCTGGGATTAAAGGTGTGTGCCACCACTCTTGGCCCTCTTTTTTAAAAATTCTATACAAAACACACATACACACACACACACACACACACTTAGAGAGTGGGTGCACATGGGCCTCCTGCTATTGCAAAGGAACTCCAGATGCATGCAAAAACTTTGTACATCCAGCTTTATGTGGGTACTGAGAAATTGAACCCAGGTTCTTAGGCTTTGCAAGAAGTGCCTTTAACTGCTGAGCCATCTCTCCAGACCCATTTATTCTTTTTCTATAACAGACATTTATTAAAAATTGAGGCTTGTCGCCGGGCATGGTGGTGCTTGCCTTTAATCCCAGCACTTGGGAGGCAGAGGTAGGAGGATCACCATGAGTTCAAGGCCACTCTGAGACTACATAGTGTGAATTCTAGGTCAGCCCAGGCTGGGCTAGAGTGAGACCCTATCTCAAAGAAACAAAAAACAAAATACAAAACAAACAAAAAAACCCCAAAAAGCACAAAAGAAACAAACAAAGAAGAGGTTTGCAGTGCTTAAGATATTAAGCACTACAAACATCCCTCTGAAAGCTTCTTGCCATCACTTTATCAAATGTTTCTTTTCTTTTCTTTTTTTTTTTTTTCCCCGAGGTAGGGTTCCACTTTAGCCCAGGCTGACCTGGAATTCACTACGTAGTCTCAGGGTGGCCTTGAACTCATGGTGATCCTCCTACCTCTGCCTCCCAAGTGCTGGGATTAAAGGCATGCGCCACCACACCCGGCTTCAAATGTTTCTTTTACAGATAATGTGAATAGGAACTTCAGACCAATTCCTTTAAACTAAAATTTCAAATTAGTAGCATCCGAATAACAGATTTTATGGCACTTGGAGTTCTTGATTATGAGAAAGTCTGTTATGCCAAGGAATGAAATTCCTAATGCCTCTGGTGGTAACAGACAGGTAGTACTCTTTTTATTTGTTTATATTTAAAATTTCTGACAGCTTTTAAAAAATATTTTATTTCTAAGGTGGGAGGGAGGGAGGGAGAGGGAGAGAGAGGGAGGGAGGGAGGGAGGGAGGGAGGGAGAGAGAGGGAGGGAGAGAGAGAGAGAGAGAGAGAGAGAGAGAGAGAGAGAGAGAGAGAGAGAGAGAGAGAGAGAGAGAGCGAGAGCGAGCGCGC
>PVHP010011257.1:0-31811 GCA_004024765.1 Zapus hudsonius | reverse complement strand
GAGAGAGAGAGAGAGAGAGAGAGAGAGAGAGAGAGAGAGAGAGAGCATGGATGTACCAGGGCCTCCAGCCACTGCAAACAAACTCCAGATGCATGCACCACTTTGTATATCTAGCTCTATGTGGGTACTGGGGAACTGAAGTCAGGTCATTAGGATTTGTAGGCAAGGCCTTAACCACTGAGACCTCTCTCCAGCCAGTTTTTTTTTTTACTTCAATTAAATTTTTTTTTATCAATTTATTTGAGAGAGAGCGAAAGAGCGAGCGAGAGAGAGAGAGAAAGAGAGAGAGAAAGAGAGAATGAGAATGAGTGTGCCAAGGCCTCCCAATGCTGCAAACAAATTCCAGATGCATGTGTTACTCTGTGCATCTGGCTTTACATGGGTACTGGAGAACCAAACCTGGGCCTTTAGGCTTTGCAAGCAAGCACCTAAACCACTGAGCCATTTCTCTAGCCTTTTTTTTTGGGGGGGGGGGTTAGGGTCTCACTCTAGCCCAGGCTGAGCTGGAACTCACTCTGTAGTCCCAGGCTGGCCTCTAACTCACAGCAATCCTCCTACACCTCTGTCTCCTGAGTGCTGGGATAAAAGGAATGTGCCACCATTCCCGGCTTAAATTTTTAAAAATATTTATTTATTTATTTATTTGAGGGAGGAAGAGGGACAAAGGAAAGGATGGAAAGAGGGAGATAGAAAGGGAGGGAGGAAAGAGAGGAGAGAGTATAGATATGCAAGGGCCTCTTGCCCCTGCAAACTCCAGACACATGTGTTACTTTGTGCATCTGGGGAATTGAATCTGGGCCCAAAGGCTATGCAATCAAGTGCCTTTTTAACTGTGGAGTCACCCTTCTCCCCAAACTCCAGGTAGTATTCGTTATGTATGGCACAAGTATGGTGTAGATGTTATTATCACTGGGTAGGATTGGGTCCCTAGGAGAAGAAATTAGGGAGGACATGCCTCCTAGAACATGGCCCCTCCATCTTTGGGAAGCTGACTTACATGTCTGTGAAGAGAGCTGGAGAGTCCGGCCGATGAGACTGCACATCCTGCATAGCATTCCATTCATTGACTGAGGATTGATCTGAGTTGATATGGCTTTCATAATAACTCACCCAGGTGAGAAACAGGCTGCCTGGATAGTAGTTATGTATTCTGGCCACTTCACAAGCTTTGTGTAAACTCTGCAATGCAGACCTGAAAAATATGCCTAGAAATGAGCACTGCACAGTTGTTAGGTACTAAAAGGCAAAAACTTCATTGTCAAACTCTTTCAATTTTACAACTCCACAGAAGATGATCACTGGAGAATTTCCTTTTCAGAATTCAAGATTCTCTGATCTTGATGATAACCATATTATCTCTCCATACAATCTAGACATTTGTTGAAACATGACACATTCTTAAGGTAGGAAGTCAGGGGAGAAAAGAAAAATTTTAAACTCACTAGTGAAAAATAGGTTGAGGGGCTGGAGAGATGGCTCAGTGGTTAAGGCACTTGTCTCCAGTGCCTAAGGCCCGGGGTTCAATTCCCCAGGACCCACATAAACCAGACCCACAAGGTGGTGGCCCTGGTGTTCTCTCTCTTTCTCTCTCACTCTCTGTCTCTCTGCTAGAAAATGAATAAATAAAATAAAATAAAAAAAGAAAAATAGGTTGAGGAACCCATGAAGTTCATGACCCTATCTTGGAATCATGCTAAGACTGTATTATTAAAAAAATTAAGATAGGGCTGGGGAGATGGCTCAGCAGTTAAGGCACTTGCCTGCAAAGCCTGACTACCTGGGTTTGATTCCCCAGTACCCATGTAAAGCCAGATGCACAAAGGGGCACTGGAGGCCCTGGCACACATTCTCTCCCCCCCACCCCCGCTTGCAAATAAATAAAAGTATTTACTTAAAAAAAAGTTATTGGCTACATAGCCAGTTCTAGGCCAGCCTAGACTATATGAAACTAAAACAACGAAATAGGTCCCTAGCCTTGGATTCTAGTTGTGCGGGCCTGGTAAAACCAGGCCCTAGGACACTTTAAAAAAAAAATTAAGATAACAATTACCTACTCAAAGTTTTGTTTTCCCTTTGTCCCAGAATCATGTAACAGAATATATTCTCTATGATTCTTACAGGTCCCACAAAAGATCATACAGATGTCCCTAAGTAAGGAGGAAGTATTAACCTAATGGCATCTGTCACTCTTGCTGCCTTAGTCCATTTATTTATTTATTTTATTTTTTTTGTTTTTTTCGAGGTAGGGTTTCACTCTAGCTCAGGCTGTCCTGGAATTCACTATGTAGTCTCAGGGTGGCCTTAAACTCATGGTGATCCTCCCACCTCTGCCTCTGGAATGCTGGGATTAAAGGCGTGTGCCACCATGCCCGGCTGCCTTAGTCTCTCTCTCTCTTTTTTTTTTTTTTTTGGTTTTTCGAGGTAGGGTCTTGCTCTAGTCCAGGCTGACCTGGAATTCATTCTGTAGTCTCAGGGTGGCCTTGAACTCACAGCTATCCTCCTACCTCTGCCTCCCAAGTGCTGGGATTAAAGGCGTGCGCCACCACGCCCGGCTTGCCTTAGTCTCCTTAAATCATTTATTCATACACAGCAGTTACTTTCTAAGAAGAGCTCTTGCCATTCCAAGACTAAATTAAACTTTCTGACTCTCAACTCAGGAACTGAAGAAGGGTAATAAACAAGACTGAAAGTATCTTTTGGCTATCTACTTGTGCAAAATTGAAGTCAGAAATGCTAGAATGAAAGGTAACATGAAATCAAGGACTTTTCCATAATAAAAACAAGATATGGCCATATTATGCACACCACCGGTAACCTGTTCTTTCATTTTATGGACCTGTCATTAACATCTTATCATCTGAATAGTTTTCAACTAGACTTTTCTTCATGAGACAGGGTCTCATGTGTTCCATATTGCCTGGAACTTGCTATATAGCAATGGTGACCTTGAATTTCTGATCTTCCTGCCTCCATCTCTCAAGTGCTAGGATTACAGGCATGTGTCACCACACGCAGTTATACCTATACCATTTCTTAAATTGCTCTCTACCTTATTCTTTGAGACAGGAAAATCTCAGTTGAACCTGGAGCTCACCAATTTGGCCAGCTTGCCCTGAGGCTTCTCCTGTCTCTGTCTGCCCACTGGTGGCATTACACATGTGTCACCATGCCTGGCATTTACGTAGATGCTGTACTCACGTTTGTGCAGCAAGTGCTTTACTACTATAGCCATCTCCTCAGCCCTATCCTCCAGATCATTTTTTAAAAAATATTTTATTGATTTATTTTCAAGAGAGAAAGAGAGAGAGAGAGAGAGAGAGAGAGAGAGAGAGAGAGAGAGAGAGAGCGCGAGAGCAAGCCAGGGCCACCACCTTGTGGGTCTGGCTTATGTGGGTACTGGGGAATTGAACCGGGGGCCTTAGGCACTGGAGTCAAGTGCCTTAACCACTAAGCCATCTCTCCAGCCCTCCAGATCATTTTTAACAGTTGCATAATATTCAATAATAGAGACGTATTATAATTTCATTGATTCCTATTTTTCAAAACGTTTAAGTTGTTTTATATCTTTTGTTATTATTAGAACAAAGAGAACATTCTTAGAGCTAAACGTTGCATCTATCCATGGCTATTGTCTCAGCTATCTTAGTAGAATTACTTGGTTCAAAGGCATACTAAATGATAAGAAATACTGACTCATCACTCTCCAGAGATGTTACTCTACTTTATTCTTCTACCAATGGTTACATGATTATCTGTCCCTTAAATCCTTGTCAACCCTACAGTGTACATCTAAAATTTTAATAACCAATTTAGGCCGGGCATGGTGGCGCACACCTTTAGTCCCAGCACTCAGGAGGCAGAGGTAGGAGGATTGCTGTGAGTTTGAGTCCAGTCTGAGACTACATAATGAATTCCAGGTCAATCTGGGCTAGAGTGAGACCCTACCTTGAAATATCCACCCCCCCCAAAAAAAATTAGTAAAGCAGGGCATTTCATTTTTATTAGGAAAACAGATTTTTTTCTTTTTCAAGGCAGGGCTTCATGTAGTTTAAGCTAGCCTTGAACTTGTTATATAATTGAGGTCAAGGCTGGCTTTGAACTGCTGACTCTCTTGCCTCTTCCTCCAGAATTCACCTCAATTACTGCATGAAATGGAAAGATGGTTGTTCAGTGAATCTTAGCACTCTACATAGCAAAATCCTATTGATTCTGTCATTCAGGGGTTGATTATTTTCCTCGAGTCTTTTTCAGGCTCTTTTACTTTTTGCTTTGCTTGCTATATCTGCCTATTCTTGTGGAACTTCTACTACAGAACAGGAAGCAGAATGAAAAGCTGAAATTGATGTCCTTGACTAGCAGATGAACTGAGAATCTGAGAGTCTCATCACTCCCTGATTACTTGTGATCTTGTTCTAGACAAGGGAACAAGAACAAGAATCTACTCTGGCTCCTGGCTGAGATGCTAGGCACCTAACTCCTCTACAGCCTCAGTTTCTCATCCATGATAAATAAGGGCTGACAACACTGTTTTTGTGGTACTGGCATAATGACTAAACATAAGTCACAGAAAGCATCATGCACAATGCCTGGCATACAGTAAATAACCAAAAGTATCAGGATGCCAAGCTGATGGTTATTATCTGTATTACACAAATAGGTGTCAGCAATGTGAATGGAAATGCATATAATGTAACTGTCACAGCTATCCCTGATTATCATAGGACACTGAAAGCCAGTTCATTAGGAGTAAGATATTTAGACTTGGCTCTCACACAAAGAAACTTGGTCAGTGTACCTGTGAGACTCAGTTTCAATGGGTTATCTGATCTACTACCACTCTTCTAGTGCCCAAGAGTATCTCTGAACTTTTGTTCACCAATGCTTAAAGCCTTCCACTGCCAAAATTTAAAAACTGCATTTCTAACTATGATTGCCATGCAAACCGATCACTAAAATCCTACACAATCCTATACAAACAAGTTATACAGCATTATCATAGTGAATTGTACTACTTCAACTACTACTAGCAAAGCAATATTCTTTATTTATTTTGAGGCAGAATCTCACTGAAGCCCAGGCTAACCTTGAATTCACAGTGATCATCTTACCTCAGCCTCCTAAGTGCTAGGATTAAAGGCATGTGTCACACTTGCCACAAATCATTATTCTACTAGCCTACTAAACCATTTTTGTAGAACATCTTAAAAAAACATTCTTAATAGATAATTAAAAGCCATCTTACCACATTGCCTGGACAGATACAGGTTTGAATATGTGAACTCTGTTATCTGTTGATACGCTGAACCCACTAAGAACAAAACAGAAAGACAAAAGTCCATTAACAAAGGTAGGCTATTTCAGATTAGCATTTTCAAGTTTGCCACAACAGAAAGAAGAAATCATCATATATGTCATGTAAAGATAACCTGAGATAGGACATGAAAAGCTTCAAAATTGTCAAATTTTATTTACCAGGGAAAACGAGTAGACTCTCCCACTGGAATTAGGGAATTACATAGTTTCCCAGGTGAAGCTATGGTCAAACTGTTCTGACATTATTTCCACTTGGAAGTCTTGTGGAGTCTTTGCAAACCTGACCGTGGTTTTATAAACTGGAGCAAACATCCCAGTCTCTTGGGGACACATTCTAAAAACACTGGGAGGTGGAGTGGGGTGGGGTCACTGGAAGGAACTGGCATAGGAAAGGGGTTATACGGCAGCCTGACAGCTGGCAGAGGCCGCGAAAGGTTATTTGAAACAGAACATATCCTCCTCTGGGAGAGTATTGCAACAACAGTCCTACATGCTCACATTAAAGAGTGAGCCAACAAACTACTTCTTTGTTTGGATTCCTACCATAATCAGCCTAAAAGAAAAGTGAGAGACCCTGGCAAGCTATACTTATAAAACAGCAGCTTAAAAGGACTCATTGAGCTGCTGACATGTCACTAAGCCAGGCAAACTGGGCCTCTCATTCAGCAGAATGAATAAGCCACCAAGATGGAACCCAGCCCCTTTGCTTTCTATAGAAAAGCAAAAAGGAAAAGCTCTTACCCATCGCCATCCAAATGAATTAGGGTGTCACTCCAGAGAGGTAGGACTAAACCCATGGTACAAGTGCTACTGCAAGACAAGAGATGGTCCATAAATCACTTCCTATTATTCTAGAAAGCAGTCTTTGTTTATTAACTCTTTCAACACAAGATGCCTAAGCAATAAATTATGGCATAAATGCTAGATTGGAGAAATTTCTATCATATTACTATTAATTTCATGTATGTTCTCAGAAGCAGCTTAAAAGAGATGGTCAGTCATTTCCTTATATATTGCATAGACAATTTGATGACTGAATTTCCTGTATCTGTTACCTTGTAAGTGGCTATTATCTTAAAAAATTCAAGCAAAGCTGAGCTTGGTGGTGCACAACTTTAATCCCAGCACTCGGGAGGCAGAGGTAGGAGTATTGTTGTGAGTTCCAGGCCAGCCGGAGTCTACAGAGTGAATTCCAGGTCAGCCTGGGCTAGAGGGAGACCCTACCTCGAAAATCCAAAACAAAATCTTTAAATAATTGCATATGAACCGTCTAGGTATAACCAACCTGTAGCCCATGGGCTGCTTGTGGCAGAGGATAGCTATAAATGCAGCTCAACACAAAATTGTAAAATTACTTAAAACATTATGTGATTATTATTGCTTTTATCGAGGTAGGGTCTCGTTCTAGCTCAGGTTGACCTGATTATTTTTTTGTAATGATTCTTGAGTGTGATTTTTGTATATGACAACATACTACAATGTCAAAGGATGGACATGCCTGCCCACATGGGTGCTGTAATACATCTGAAGGTTATTTGGGGTGTGAGGTGTCAGAAGGCATGGTGCAAATGGTTGAAAAACATGAATATATCAAACTCAAACTACTGAAATTACTACAGGGCTAAAGAGTTCTAGTGCCTTCAGAGGCACAGCAATCATGCCAGAGTAAGGTAGCTTTCGGTGAAGTAGGTAAGGTGAACATAACAAGTTTCAAAATGTGAGGTTGTTCAGGAGTGGTTTTTAAAAAAATATTTAGTTTGCAAGGAGGGAGGGAGGAAGGGAGGGAGGGAGAGGGAGAATGAATATGAGAATGATGCCAGGGTCTCTAGCCATTGCAAATGAACTCTATATGCATGCAATATTTTCGTGGGTACTGAGAATCTAACCCAGGTCCTTAGGCACTGCAGGCAAGAGCTTTAACCGCTGAGCCATCTCTCCAACTCCAGGAGCATTTTTTTTTTTTTTTAATTTTTCGAGGTAGGGTCTCGCTCTAGTCCAGGCTGACCTGGAATTCACTCTGTAGTCTCAGGGTGGCCTCGAACTCATGGCGATCCTCCTACCTCTGCCTCCAGAGTGCTGGGATTAAAGGCGTGCACCACCACGCCCGGCTAAAATTTTCTTTTGTTCATGACATTTGTCAAATATCATTCAGACTGAACCATTAGAACAGATGTGGTTCTTGAGGATTGATTACTGGGTAACCATGAACATTCTTTCTGGTAAAATTTAGGACAAAGTTAAGGTTTAGGACTAGGCATCTGATGCTTACACTCTAGGGTCAATGAATATGCAGTTACTGCCTTTTGTCTCTAGTGGAAGATTCAAAACTAAAATTAACAGTTCCTATTTTGTGGGGATTTCAAGGAAGGGGTCAGAACTGAAGAAGGAAATATGAGCTGGGGGTATTTCTGTCCAACGAAATTTTCTGCCATAGTGGAAATATGACATAACATACTGCTCTACATGGGAGCCACATATGGCTACTAAGTACTCGAAATACGTTAGCTAGTTAAAACAGAAAGGTGCACTTCTTTTTTTATTTTTTATTTTTATTTTATTTTTTTTAAGGTGCACTTCTTTAATCCCAGGACTAGGGAGGCAGAGGAAGGAGGACCACAGTGAGTTCAAGGCCACCCTGAGACTACATAGTGAATTCCAGGTCAGCCTGGGTTAGAATGAGACCCTACCTTGAAAAAACAAAAATAATTTTTATTTATTTATTTGTATTTATTTGCAAGGAGGGAGGGAGGGAGGGAGGGAGAGGGAGACGGAGAAGGAGAGGGGGAGAGAGAGAGAAAGAGAGAGAGAGAGAGAGAATGAATATAAATATGAATAGGTGCACCACAGCCTTTTGCTACTGCAAATGAACTCCAGATACATGCACCACTTTGCGCATCTGGCTTTATGTGGATACTGGGGAATCGAACCTGGGCCATCAGGCTTTGCAAGCAAGTGCCTTTAGCAGCTGAGCCTAGTCAGAAATTCTTATTTAAATAGCTACAGAGAGTTAGTGGCAATGTACTAGATAGTAAGGTACAAATTGGTAAAAGTCCCAATTAGCGGTCATACAATCCTGATGAGTACAGACAAGGCAGGTATTTTCTCTTACCCCACTGAAGACAGGGACTCACTATGTAGCCCTGACTGGACTCTAAATTTTGGCAATCCTCTTAACTCTGCCTTCCAAATGCTGGGATTATAGGCTTTTGCCACCACCTCTCATAAGGCATTTTTTAAAATAAGAAAATAGTTACTGAAAGGTCTGTTGCTTAGGTGAAACACCAGAAGTTAAAATTACAAGAGAAAGCTGCCTCAAAGTGATTTACAAACCTCAATAAACTTAAAGCATATAATTAAATGCCCATAAGTGGTGAACAAGGTAACATCTCTGGCCTTGAGATCCTTGTGAATCCACAAGTCATTTTTCAGGTTGACTTTTTTTTGTAAACTTCAGGTAAACATTGCTTTGGGAAACTTTCTAAAGATTAGAGGATCCCCCCTGGATCAGGAGGACTATTAAAATCATTTCCATTCTCCCCTCTTTTTATTTATTTTTATTTTTTGGTAGTTCAATTCCCCCAGGCCTGGGTCCCACCCCTAAGCTATTCCGCAGATCCCATTCTAGTCCTGAACCAGGAAGTGAATGGTTTGAGACATCTGGCAGGATTTCCTGAGGCTTATTATCTCAGCCTGTAAAGATTTGCTTAGCAGTCACATTCCACAGTCTTACCAAGGTTTCTTCAGAAAAATAAGTGGGGAAATAACAAAAAGCCTTAAGGATACAAAAAAGGGTAAGTTGTATGTGAAATCTTTATCATAGGGAGTGAAGTATGCCTAAACCCAAAGGTGTAGGCCTTAAAAGATTCTGCTTTGAGTTTAAGGAATCATTCCTCTTCTTTCACTGAAGAGATGAGGTATAAAATTTGGTCAAAGCAATACTTAAGTGGAAGGATACGAATGAGATTGGTGTTCAAGTGGGGTATCTCTCAACTCATGAACTACCACAGACGGTCGCCAGGGAGGATCATTACTGATAGAAGCAGAGTAGACTGCCAAGAAAAAGCTACCTTTGTTTGTTTTGAGGCAGGTTCTCGCTCTAGCCCAGGCTGACCTGGAATTCACCACGTAGTCTCAGGGTGGCCTTGAACTCCCAGCGATCCTCCTATCTCTGCCCCCTGAGTACTGGGATTAAAGGCCACCAAGCACAGCTAAAAGCTACTCCCCCCCCCAAGATATAAGTTTAAACCTTTATATCATTATTATCTAAAGATGAAAAGATGAGAGAAAGGTAAGGGATAGTAACAAATTAGGAATATGCAACTGAAAATATTTACTGTATACACCCTGTCTCTCAATACTGCAGCTCAGACAACCTCATATATATCAAGAATTTTGATTATATTACTTCCTTTCTCTTTGATTTTGAATAGCTCAAATAACTGGAACAGGTTCTTCAAAAAGTAGTTTTTGCATCTCCCCCTCTCCCCACCACACATACACTTTTATGATCCCATACCTGTCATTAGAAGAAAAATCCATTCCTAGGACAACGCTTTCTTCAGTGTCTTGTCTACCATTAGTTGAAACCACTACCATATAGCGTGTTCGATTCTGGTAAGTACTTTCCAGTCTTACAGCCTGCAAGTTAACAGAGAAATTAAGAAACTTAGTCTAGAGCAATTCATAACCCCTACCCCATGGACTGATCCAGTATGCCCACCGAGGAGGATCCCCAGTGGATTGGGGACAGGGAGGAGGGAAATGGGGGTATCATTATAAGATTTGCTCATACAATATATCTAATTATGGATAAAAAGATATTAAAAGAAAAGTAAATAATGGGGAAAAAAAGAAATTTAAATTCATTTAATGCTTTTTCATCAGCATCTCAAAGCATACCAGGGGAGGCAAAATGTCCAACAGTTGGGAGACCTAAATTCAATCCAAACAAGTTATTAAATTAATTGGAGGGACATATAAAAAATACTTACCCATGATTTTAAGAATCTCATGAAATAATGCATGCAAAGTAAAGTTTGGGATCCAGTAAATTTTTGCTATACACTGTAATAAATTTTTCTATTGGGCTGGAGAGATGGCTCAGCGGTTAAGGCACTTGCCTCCAGTGCCTAAGGCCCCGGGTTCAATTCCCCAGGACCCACATAAGCCAGACCCACAAGGTGGTGGCCCTGGTGCATTCTCTTTCTCTCTCTCCCTCCCTAGCTCTCCCTCCCTCCCTCTCTCTCTCTCTCTCTTTCTCTCTGCTTAAAATGAAGTTATCAGCAGTACTACTGAATTTTCTTATACATTTGTACACTACCAGATTCCCTCTCTCCCTTCTGTTGTGTGTATAGGATAGAGGAGAAGCTCAGCTGTCATTCCTCAGGTGCCATTCACTTTTTCTCAGCCAGTCTCTCCTGAAACCCGCCTACTTAGGCTAACTGGCTGGCCAGTGAGCCTCAGGGAGCAACTGTCTGCCTACTCAGCACTAGTATTACAAGTGCGTGCCACTATGCTCAGCTTCCTTCTGCTTTTGCATGTGTATGTGTGTTCGTATGAACATAGTTACTTACACACGTGTGTGTATATGTATGTAGGTCAGAGCTTGGTGTATGGTGTTTTCCTTTATTGCTCTCCACTTTCTTTTTTTTAAAAAATATTTTATTTACTTGAGAGAGTGAGAGAAAGAAGCAGACACAGAGAGAGAATGGGTGCACCAGGGCTTCCAGCCACTGCAAATGAACTCCAGACACATGCACCACCTAGCTTTATGTGGGTCCTGGGGAATCGAACTTGGGTCCTTCTGCTTTGCAGGCAAGCACCTTAACCATTAAACCATCTCTCCAGCCCTGCTCTCCACTTTCTTTACTGAGACAGGATCTCTACATTGAACCCAGGGCTTGCTGATTTGGCAAGTCTGGCAAGCCATTCTTACCATGGGGATTGTCTGTCTTCCCAGTGATAGAATTACAGACACCTGTCATTATGACTAGCATTTTACTTGAATATTGGGGACTGGAAATCAGGTCCTTACACTTACACACTTACTTTACTGACTGAGCCCCTTCTCCAGCCCCTTCTGTTTTCTTAAGACAAAGTTTTGCTATATTTCTAAGGCTGGCTTTGAATTCCCAGCAATCTCCTGCCTTAACCTCCCAAATTCTAGGATTATCGGCCTGTGCTACTAGGATTCGCTTCCCCTTTACTTTCAATGATAATAACTCAGGCGAGAAACTGAGTTCCAAGCCATCCCTTTTTTTTTTTCTTTTCATTTTTTCCTCCCAAGGTAAGGTCTCACTCTACCCCAGGCTGACCTGGCACTCATTCTGCAGTCCTAGCTGGCCTCAAACTCAAATTCATTGATCTTCCTACCTCTGCCTCCTCAGTGCTGGGATTAAAGGTGTATGCCACCAAGCCCGGATCAAGATATTTGTCAGAAATTTCTGTTTGGAATTCTTATAGTGTTGTTCTTCTTGGGAGTCTCCCCTCTTCCTTAACTCTGTCAATGTTCCAAGATAAATATACAGGTAAAGAAAAAATGTAGCATAATTACATAGCTCAAGTGACCCATTTAACAAACTGGAATTGCTATTTATCTTTGTGCTATTTTTTTAAGGACAGGGTCTCATGTAGTCCAGGCTGGCTTTAAACTTGCTATATAGGCAAGGATGGTCTTGAATTCCAGATCCACCTGCCCCTACCTCCCCAGATTATAGGAACGCACCACCACACTCAGTTTATGCCCCAGTGGGGATCAAACCAAGGTTTCATGCATGCATGCATAAACTATTAACTGAGCTACATTCCCAGCCCTGATGTTGCTAGGAAAAGCGAGGGGAATATAAACAGCAGGAATGACTATATTAAAGCTTATTTTTAATAAAACTGACACAACAAGAATATAATGTCCATCATTCTGATGTAATTGCACAAGACAGAAAGCTGACTTTATGTTCCACTAAGAATAAAGCATTTAGGCTGGAGAGATGGTTCAGTGGTTAAGGTGCTTGCTTGCAAAGCATAATGACCCAGGCTCGATTTCCCAGTGCCCACGTAAAGCCAGATGAACAGTGGTGCATGCAACTGGAGTTCCCGTACACAGGCTGGAGGCCCTGGTGCAACCAATCTTCCTGTCTCTCTTTCCTTCTCTCTGTTTACAAATTAAAAATATTTTCTTAAAAAGAACAGAGCATTTAAAACCAAATGCACTTATGAGAGTGTAAATCTTGTTAAGTGGGATCAAGGGGGGCCTTAAACACACAGCTATGGGTGGTAGTAAATGACATGAGGTGAATGGAGAGGCAGCTCTGAAACCTTAGCCTGACAACCTGGTGCAGGTAAACCAGAATTGCCCTGCCCTGCTCTGCTCTTCTTTTCCTTTCCTTTCCCCTTCCCTCCCCCTCCTTCCTCCTTTCTTTTCTCCCCACTCCCCCCTCTTTTTTTGAAACAGAGTCTCTTTTATTCCAGGCTGACTTCGTACTTGGAAACACCCTACCAACTGAGCTACATCCTTAGCCCCTGAATTTCTTACAAACAAGATCTCAGATGTTACGATATATTTAAACTTAGGCATGCCTTGGCAAGCTCTGAACTAACTGTTCAGTTTCCTAAATGTGTTAGAAACTCTTATCTTCTTTCAGGGCCCTGGGAATTTCTGGCAAGGCTCAAATATAAATGGCATGGGAACAACTGAACCATACTTCTGATAATTTGTCTAAAGTTCCTATACCAACTAGTGGTTACTGATTAGTAAGTCAAATCTGATAAAAAAAAATCTTTATAAATAAATATAATCTATAATGAATAGGTGGCCAAATTAAAAGTGGGCATACCAAGAGATTTTTGGTAAGTTATATTCAATACAAATATTAGTTGTCTCTTTTTTTATTTGTTTTCAAGGTAGGGTCTCACTCTAGCTCAGACTGACCTGGAACTCACTCTGTAGCCCCAGGCCAGCCTCAAACTTACAGAGATAGGATCCTCTCACTTCTGCCTCCAGAGTGCTGCAATTAAAGGCATGAGTCATCCCACCCAGCTAGTTGTCTCTTTTTAAAATACTTATTTATGTATAATATCAAGAGCATTTCAAATGCCTGGCTCTTTCGTGTTTAATCTAATTATAAAAGAAGATCCTAAACCTAATGAAAGAACCCTGCCAGGTCACACTGAATAGGCTTGAATAACAGGTACCTCTAGGTCTGCTCAATTTTATGTTTCTTATTATGGAAGAACAGTACCTGAGAGTCCATAGGATTCAATCACAGGGGTCTACAATACCTATAGCAGCTAATACATTTTTACTAACAAAAGCAGAGCTTTAATCAGAAGCTAAGATTCAACACTGAAAGGTTTAGGAATCCACAAGATACTATGTGTCATCCTCTTGCTTGGCAGTTTGAGATTTATTTCACAGCCTCTATCAGGGAAAATATTAGCAAAATCTTAAAATTTGATTTATTAAGCAAATCAGAAAAATGTAATTAAAAAGGGCAGTTTGTATGTACTACCAAGATACTGAAAATGACAGCATTTCCAATAGTTCCCCAGTCATTTACTTAAGTGCATCTAAGTTGTCTTTTGCCAGTCATTTATTGAGAAGTTCTCAGTGAAAAGGCCATAATTGCGCAAAAAAAATAGTATTCTGGATTTTAAGATAAATACTCGAAGAAAGTGCATTTATTGCTGAAGTTTGGTATTCGTTAAAGTTTCAGGTGAATGGGATTCAGTAATCTTAGGGCCAATGTAAATCAGAGAAGTCATCTGTCTCTGCTTATGCCTAAAGATAAGCCCTCAACCTGTTTTCAAAGCTCATTATTCAAAGAATGACCTTAAAATTCTCACTCTCTAAATGCTTAACATAAGTACAGGCAGTTCATAGACCTCAGATGGTTCAAGAGCTTCTTTCCTTAGCATCACCTAATCAGGAAATAGTCATCCTTAAACATACACCACACCTTTGCCTTTAATTTCTTTTCATCAAGAGTCTTACATCATGCCCCAGCATGCAATGTTTATCCTCAGGGAAGCCACATTATAAAGATATAGTGTCTAGACAGGCAGCTCACCCAATCCATCAGAGCAAAAGGTTTCAAAAGTATGTAAATATTAAATTCTAGCCAAAAGAACAAAGTAAAGCCAATAGCTAAGATTAAGATAGACTAGATGTAACATTAATAAATTAAAGAACAGTGTTTCAAAAGAAACAGATTAGCA
This sequence comes from Zapus hudsonius, assembly GCA_004024765.1. NCBI lineage: Eukaryota > Metazoa > Chordata > Mammalia > Rodentia > Dipodidae > Zapus > Zapus hudsonius. The sequence goes on along the minus strand of PVHP010011257.1, from coordinate 17,285 downwards.
CTTTAGGAAATCACTAGATTAAAAAAAAATCTATGTCTAAGAAGGTCTGAAACTTTAAAAAAAAATCAATAAATGACATTCTGTATAGCCACTAAAGACCACAATTTAAGGGCTGGAGATGTGGCTCAGTGGCAGAAAACAAGTGCTCATTTCAGTAACAACTATACTAAAATTGGAAAGATAGAGATTAGCATACAAATTTGTGAAGTGATCCATATTAAACAAAACAAAATCAAACAGGTCTGTGTTTGTCTACTCTTCAACCCCTGAAAACACCAAAATAAGAATTCAAGCTGCCAAGAATGGTTTTCTCAGGTGTGGGATGCCATGATTTCATCTTTATTCCTTTTTTGAATGTCTTAGAAAATAAAACAAAAACCCACATAATACATTTTATTTATTTAGAAAAAAATAGAAAAAACCCTTCATTTTTATTGTAGGAAAATGCACCATATTATTAAAAACCACCAAAAGCTCATTTTTAAAAAAAATATTTTATTTATTCATTTTCAAGCAGAGAGAGAGAGAGAGAGAGAGAGAGAGAGAGAGAGAGAGAGAGAGAGAGAGAGAGAGAAAACGCATCAGGGTTTTCTTGTGGGTCTGGCTTATGTGGGACCTGGGGAATTGAACCCAGGGCCTTAGGCACTGGAGGCAAGTGCCTTAACCTCTGAGCCATCTCTCCAGCCCAAGCTCATTTTTTTTATTCTGTAAAATTCTCAGATCTTAGCTGAAGAGAATTATGGAAGTTACTGCAAATATCCTGAAAATTATTGATTTACCATTCTGTTTTTTTCTTGTTTTTTATTTGAGAGTATGAATGTGCCAGGGCCATTGCAAATGAACTCCAGATGCATGCCACTTTGTGCATCTGGCTTTACATGGGTACTGGGGAGTCGAACCCAGTCCTTCAGGCTTTGCAAGCAAGCCCTTTAACCACAGAGCCATCTCTCCAGCCCCCATTCTATTTTTAAAAATCAAATGACCATCTGATAATGTGCAAGAGTACTCTAAAAGCAGCAGCTAGAGCCTTCTAAAGAACTGAAGTGAATGCTGCATGCCTGTGTTTGGAAAGCAGATTCTTTGCAGGGAAAAAAAAAATGGTTTTATCCTATTTTCAAGACTTAAGCAAAATGTAGGGATTGGCCGGGAGCAGTGGCACACACCTTTAATCATAGCACTCGGGAGGCAGAGGTAGGAGGATCACCTTGAGTTCTGAGGCCACTCTGAAACTACATAGTGAATTCCAGGTCAGCCTGGGCTAGAGTGAGACCCTACCTCGAAAAATCAAAGTAGGGTTTGGTTGGGTTAAGAAGGAAGAGAAGAAAAAGAAGAGAGAGAAAAAAAAAAAAAAAAGCAGGCCATTCAGTTAACTATGAAACTTTTAACCTTATGCACAAGTTCCAAGATAAGAGTTTTAGCATTCCAAATTTAACTCGAAACAATAGCCTTTGCTTTTAGTCTACAAATGCTCCTTTCAGTTAGAAAGTGCTAATTTGTCCAAAGCCATACAATGCATTCACTCATTTTCTTTAAGATGACTCACTCAATAATCTGAAACATAATGGCTATGTGTTTCTAACAATTCAAAACAACTGTAAAATGGCTTGTTCATTTGAACTATGAATTAATTCGGAGACATCAGTCACATTTTCTGAATTTATACCTTATAAATGTAATGGATACATGAGCCCCTGTCTCAAAAAATAAAAGTAATTCAGCTGAAGCTGCATAATTTAGCAGGAAAGAAGGATTTAAACATTAGTTCTGCCTTCCCAACTCCATCCTTCATTTTCTAGGTCTCATGTAGTAAATTGTTTTAATATTTAAGGGTCCAACCAAAAGAAGATTATTAATAAAAAAAAGATAAAGTGAGTGATGACAGATCTTACTTTAGCTTTAATAAGCCACACAAATTTCAGAAGTGATTAGCAAATATTAACTGGGCATTCAGTATGTGAAAGTGACTAGAATTACTGATTTTAGTAGAGCTGTACTCTACTAGTACTAGTAGAGGTGTGATCTCTGGACCATTATCAGTATCACTTGGAAACTTGTTAAATACCAGTGATCAATGCTTCCACCCCACCAATCCACACTGCGAATGGTTTGGGGAGAATGAGCTCTTGGTTTGGGGAGAATGCTCAGTGACTAAGGGTGTTTGTTTCTAAAGCCTGTCACCTCCAGTTCAATCAACCTCAGTACCCACATAAAGATGGACTTAAAATGGCATATGCATTTTGTCCCAGTCCCAATGTGCCTATGACAATGGAAAGTGGAGCCAGGAGAATCCCAAGCTCACAGGACAGCTAGACTGACATTTATTTGCAGTGGCACAAGACCCTGTCTCAAAGAAGGTGGAAAGGACTGGAGAGATGACTCAGTGGTTAAGGCACTTGCCTCAAAGAAGGTGGAAGAAGAGCAGACACCTTGAGGTTGTCCTCTGTCCTCCAATGCATGCCCGTGGTATGGGCACACCCATTCACATATACGTATACACATGCACACAAACATGCAAATAGATCATTAAAAAAAAATTTTTTTTTTTTGGTTTTTCGAGGTAGGGTCTCGCTAGTCCAGGCTGACCTGGAATTCACTATGTAGTCTCAGGGTGGCCTTGAACTCACAGCAATCCTCCTACCTCTGCCTCCCAAGTGCTGGGATTAAAGGTGTGCGCCACCACGCCCGGCTTAGATCATTAAAAAATTTTAAGGGCTGGAGAGATGCCAGAGCAGTTAAGGCACTTGCCTGCAAAAACCTAACCTGAGGAGTTCGATTCTCTAGTACCCACATAAAGCCAGATGCACATGGAGGCACATGCATCTGCAGTTCATTTGAAGTGGCTAGAGGCCCTGGTGTGCCCATTCTCTCTCTTTATCTCTCAAATAAATAAATAAAATGTCTAAAAAAGGAAAAACAATTTTTAGAAAGCTCTCTAGGTGATTCTGATCACTCTGAGAGTCAGTGTTTTAGGATTAATGCTGCAAGAACTGCACTCTCCTACTGTTCATTTTTAAAGAGCTGCGAGGGCTGGAGAGATTGGCTGCTCAGTGGTTACAGGCATCTGCTTTGTAAAGAACTGCAAGAAATAAACATAAGAAATGCAGACAAAATTTACTTTCGGGTTAGGATATAAAATAATTTAGACAAGGTCAAATAAAAACAGAATGTAAAATAATTGTGACAGGGTTTCTTTTAATGTCAAAGTGAGTTTCTGAACATAAATTAGTGGCCATTTAAAAAAAGAAGGCACAGAGGCAACATTTTAGACAAAAGATAACAAAATTTAACCAGTAAGTGTGCAACAGATTTCAGAAACTTGATCAACTTTCCGTAGTCAACCTTACATTCTACTCATCCTCTCTCTTCTTGGGCAGAAGGTAGAGATCAACTACTTGAACTTAACATGTTTGTGACTCACTCAATTTCCACATTACCATTCTAACCTAGAAGGACTGGTGACATAGGAGAACTAGTGGGTAGAAATACTTTTAAACAATTTATTTACTTAAGAGGGGAAGGGGAGGGGACGGAGAGAGAGAGCGAGAGAGAGAGAGCGAGAGAGAGAGCGAGAGAGAGAGAGAGAGAGAGAGGGAGAGAGAGAGAGAGAGATTCCATGGCTTCTTGCCCCTAAAAACAAACTCCAGACACAGCACTTTGTGCATCTGGCTTTACATAGTACTGGGGAATTGGACACAGGCTGACAGACTCTGCAAGCAAGCATCTTTAACTACTGAACATTTATCCAGCCCTAGCAATACTTTTTAATTTCAGGCTGGTTTCTTTTTTTATTTATTTATTCATTTTCAAGCAGAGATAGATAGAGAGAGAGAGAGATGAGAGAGAGAGAGAGGGAGAGAGAGAGAGAGAGAGAGAGAGAGAGAGAGAGAGAGAGAGAGAGAGAAACACCAGGGCCACCACCTTGTGGGTCTGGCTTATGTGGGTCCTGGGGAATTGAACCGGGGGCCTTAGGCACTGGAGGCAAGTGCCTTAACCACTGAGCCATCTCTCCAGCCCCTAATTTTTTAATTAATTTTTGTGTATATGCAACTGTGTGTGCATACATGTGGAGGCCAGAGGACAACCTCTTGTGTTGGCTCTTCCCTTTTACTTTGAGACAGGGTCTTAGGTATTTGCTGCTTTGGGCTTCTGTCACTGCCTTTGCTGTAGTCACACTATAATACAGACACTCATGCTATGTGTCTGGCTTTACATGGGTTCTGAGGTCATCAGGCTTATGCAACAAATGCTTTGCCCACTGATCATCTCCTCAGTACCCCCTCTTTTTTTTTTTTGAGACATATACCCTAGCTAGTCTGGTGCTCATTATGTAGACCATATACGCTGGCCTTGAACTTGTGGCAATACTCCTGCGTCAACCTACCAAATACTGGGATTACAGACAGGCATTATTATGCCAAACATTCATACCATTTTTATTTTCATATTTTTATTAGAGGAAGAAAAATAACATCAGTGCAAGAATGGTGATAATAAGGCTTTAAATATTTAGGAGACAAGAGGGTATGTGAGGATTATGGTAAATGAGAAATTTATGTGGAATCTCTCCATCCCAATCTGGTCACGTGAGTATAAAATCTTAGCACTGCCAGAAATTTGTGCTCTGAAGTCCCAGATTTGGATTTTTAAATGATATCATCAAGCTTTAAAATTCTGGCTAACGTGAAAAAAAATGCTCTGTAGTATTTATGTATTTCTGTAGCCTATGAGCTGTGCTTGGTTATCTGGAGCACTGAATCTTCACTTGTCTTTGCCTGCCTTGCTCCTTCCTGCAGTAGCATTTCACACTTTTTGTTTTCATGTCCATTTGATAGTCAACTTAGAGAGTAAGGAGGAAATGAGGAAAAGGGCAAAGATAGCCTAAGGTAACTTGTCCAGTATCACATGGCTTGCAGGAACCTACACTGACCTCCTGACTCGGTCAGCATCAATCTTTTGTCATTCTCTCATACCTGCTCCTTCCTATGTGTGCTTTTGCTCAAGTCCTGTCTTTATCTACAATGATTTCTTTCTGCTAACTCAAACCTTGTCTTTTAATATCTGCTCTAGCTCTGCTATCTAACATAAAAACCTTCCCCATCCAGGTCGAAAAATTTTCTTTTCCTTTTTCTGAACTTCAGTTGTTATTATGGACAGTAACTTACAAGCTAGTGCTTATGAAAGTCTTGAGCCATCAAGTTATTTGATATCACCCCACATTATTTTATACAACAATTAAAGTTTAAACCTTATGGATAGATGATAGGGCATGTTATTCTTTCCTCTCCCAAACAATTCCTAGAGCTGGGTTCAAATATGAATTACTTTAATGGCTATTTTAGACAGTCTGTTAAAGAAGAAAGTTACAAAACCACTAACTTACCAGCCTGATGTTGTCTTCTGGGCGGAGTAATATAAACATTGCTTGGAGATGCTGTTGGAGATCACCTGGTAAAATTTACAAAGCAAAGGATAATTATTCTCCATTTTAATATCAAAACAGGGAATTCTTTCCACTATAATGACTTGTAAAGGTCTAGTTTACTAAAGGACTCTTAAATAGACAAAAGAAAGAAATCAAATAATAAGATTGCAGACTTGATTTCTTTTTAAGAGAACTAGTAGACTGTATCTTTATATACTGACTTTTAGTTTATATCACATAAAAATTTGTGCCTGTTTAAAAAAAAAAAGGGGGGACTGGAGAGATGGCTTAATGGTTAAGGCCCATGCCTGCAAACCTGATGATCCAGGTTTGAGTCCCCAGTACCCATGTAAAGTCAGATGCACAAAGGGGCACATGTACCCAGAGTTCATTTGCAGTGGCTGGAGGTCCTGGTGTGCCCATTCTCTCTTTGTCTCTCTTCTCTCGCTACTTGCAAATAAATAAATAAATAAAAATTTTAAAATTTGTGTCTGTCCTAGAAAGGTGTAGTTGAGCTCAACCTCAGTTTAATATAATGGTGGAAATAGATGAGATCTGCTGGTGAGTCTGTTGGGCAGAGGTTCTTTGAAGGTAGCAAAAGAAGTGTTCAAAGACTTATCCCTAAGTTTAAAAAGATATTTGGGAGCCGGGCGTGGTGGTGCACGCCTTTAATCCCAGCACTCAGGAGGCAGAGGTAGGAGGATCACCATGAGTTCAAGGCCACCCTGAGACTACATAGTGAATTCCAGGTCAGCCTGAGCTAGAGTGAGACCCTACCTCGAAAAAACAAAACCAAACAGAAAAGATATTTGGGGTAGAGAGATGGCTCAGCAGTTAAGGCACTTGCTGCAAAGCCTAACAACCCAGATTCTATTCCCCAGTACCCATGTAAAACCAGATCCACAAAGTGGTGCATGCATTTGGAGTTTGTTTGCAGTGGTTGGAGGCCCTGGTGCACCCATTTTTTCTGCCTGTCACTTTCTTGATATCTGTCTGCTTGTGAATAAATAAAATATAAAAATATTTGTCATTCCTATCTCTGTAATCATAATCTTCAGTTGTACTTAACCTAAGAAATTGTTAGTTTCCTCTCAAAGCACCCTCATTTATTCTTAAATATTTTATAAAACTAAGTTGAATTTTAAAAAAAGTTCTTAAAAATATTTGTTTGTTTATTTATTTTTTTTGAGAAAGAGGCATACAGAGAGAGAGAATGGGTGTACCAGGGCCTCCTACCACTGCAAATGAACTCCAGACACATGCGCTACCTTGTGCATCTGGATTTATGTGGGTACTGGAGAATAGAACTCGGGTCTTTCTTTGTAGGAAACAGCTTAACCACTAAGCCATCTCTCCAGCCCAAGTTGAAATTTTTAAAAAATTAATCTATTATAAGGCTGGGGAGATGACTCAGTAGATAAAACACTTGTGCAAGTGTGATGACCTAAATTCAGATCCCCAGAAACTATATAAAGTTGGCAACAAGAGTGTAATCTCAGTGCTCTACAAGCAAGATTGGAGGCAGAGACAGGAGAATCCCTGAAGCTTGCAGGCCAGCTAGTGGCATACGCAGTGGTGAACAAGAGACTGTTTCCAACAAGATGGAAGGTGAGCACCAACTCCTGAGATTGTCTTCTGACTGCCACAAGCACACAGTGGTACATGCATGCCCACACTCACACACACAGACATACATGGCATACACAAAGACAAGATTATAGATTTTCTTGCATTCCTTATTCTCTATTAGAAGATCTATGGCCTTGGCTAACAGGAGACAAGTAGATAAGTGTGCTGTCATAAATGATGACTATTTGAGAAACTAAGCCTTTATTTCTGCCTATCTAGAGCTCTTTATGAATGTCTTAAGGTAACTGATACAGCCACCTAACCATGGACATCACCGTACCCTATTTTCACATTAGTCTTGAAGTCTACAGATATAATTTTCTTTGTGTTAACTTCATAGTTGCTAATTTAAAAAAAGTATTTATTTATTTATTTTTTCGAGGAAGGGTCTCACTCTAGCTCAGGCTGACCTGGAATTCACTCTAGTCTCAGGGTGGCCTTGAACTCATGGTGATCCTCCTACCTCTGCCTCCCAAGTGCTGGGATTAAAGGCATGCGCCACCACACCTGGCTATTTATTTATTTATTTACAAGCAAAGAGACAGAGGAGAGAGTAGTGAAGGAAAAAGGGTGCGCTAGGGTCTTTAGCCACTGAAAATGAGCTCCAGATGCATATGCCACTTTGTGCATCTGGCTTTATGTGGGTACTAGGGAATTGAACCCAGGCTGTCAGGCTTTGCAAGCAAGCACCTTTAACCACTAAACCATCTCTCCATCCCCATAACTGTTAATTTATAAGCACAAGAAGTGGAGATAGGCAAGAAGAATAAAAGGCAATTGGCAAATATGTGTGTTTGTCTTTAAGATAGTGACAGACATTCACTCAAAATATAATTTTTAAGTTGAAAAATAGTTTTTGGATATTTTAAACTCAGCTCAGATTATAAAAAAAACCTTTAGCAAATTCAAGCAATATGCAGAAGTACCATTGACACCATAAACTCTTGATTTTGTTCTTCATTTTGCTACCATTCTGAGCTGAGGTAGTTTACGCAAAAGTGTAGCCTCTGTGAGCTGCATTTCTGGTCACATCACCGCTCTGTCCTGCTCTGGATCACAAATCAATCCAATTCTGCCTGTGTTAAATTTGCTTTTCATTTTAGCTAAGTACAAGTAGAAGTCTGGGTGGCAGCTGAATGTGGAAGTTTAGCCAAAGAAAGGCCAACCAGGGCCAGGAGCTTTAAAAGCTACTGACCCCACTTACTATTACATACCACAGAACAGGCCCAGCTTACTCACACAAGCTAGATTTAAGCCAATAATTTATTTTCTTTTCATTGTGACAAATATTCATACTCAACAGAGCTTAACTGGGCCCACTTCCTTGGTGCATTTCAATTTTGTGGGAAAAATGCTTCCTCCCCCCATCTCTAGTGCTGGGGAGTGAGGGGGAAGGGTTTAGAACGTATAACCCAACCTAATTTCAAAAGTTTTTCCCCATCTTACTTAAAACACTTTTTTCCTATTATCGGAAAGTTTTGGTAGAATACTATTGCCTAGCAAAAGGGGTTAACTGTGAGAGGTTACATTGATAAGTAGATGAAGGCCCAAACAAGACATAGGGCAGCCACTAAAGTAGCTGAGATTACCTTGACTAAATTCAAGTACTGGCTCAATGAGAGTCAGCATTTCTGGCTTTCGACTCTTAATCTATACACTCAAGTCCTCTTCCTACTAATTATATTTCTCCTACTCCTAGAGGTCACAAGTCAAACAAAGTGAACATCTATGATAACAAACATGACACAAGGAAAATCAAGCAAGAATTAAGGTATGTGTGCAGCTTTACCTGCGTGCTTGTTGCGTCTGTGGCTGATTCTCGGTGTAGATGAGCCATTTCCCCGTGGCAGAAAAAGGGCAGCACCTTTGACAGTTAAAAAGCTCTCACTGATGCTAAAAGAAAAAAGTGAAAAAAAATTACTTAAGGAAGACAATTAAAGAGATTGATGAAGACTCATTTTAGGATTATGATCTTCCCTATCCTAAAATGACATCTTCATAGGAGGAAGTAAAGACAAAGTCAAAAGAGATTGGTTACTTATGTAGTCCTATCTACGTTCCCTCCCTCCCTTCTTTCCTCCTTTCCTTTCTTCATGTATCTCAGGAAGGCCTTGAAGTCACTATGTAGTTGAGGATGATCTTGAAATTCTAATTCTCATGACTAAGCCTACTGAGTGCTGGATTACAGACATGGACCATTATGTGGAGTTTATGCAGTTTTGGGGAGGGAACCAAGGGGTTTGTACATGCTAGGACAGCATCCTACCAGCTGAGCCACATCCCCTCTAGACAATTTTTCTAAATTGAAGCTTCCAATTCTATGTACATTACATGGTACAGTTAAGAAAAAGGCTTTCTTGGGCTGTAGAGATGGCTCAGCAGTTAAGGCACTTGCCTCCAGTGCCTAAGGCTCTGGGTTCAATTCCCCAGGACCCACATAAGCCAGACCCACAAGGTGGTGGCCCTGGTATGCGCTCTCTCTCTCTCTCTCTCTCTCTCTCTCTCTCTGTCTCTCTCTGCTTGAAAATGAATAAATATTTAAAGTAGATTTTAAAAATTGTTTGATCCATGGTAGGTTGATTTATTAAAAAAAGAAAAGAAAAAGGCTTTCTTTAGGGATGGAGAGATAGCTCAGAGGTTAAGGCACTTGTCTATAAAACCTAATGACCCGAGTTTGATTCCCTAGTTCCCAAGTAAAGCCAGATGCACAAAAGGGTTGCATGCATCTGGAATTTGTTTGCAGTGGCTAGAGGCCCTGACATGTCCATTCTCTCTCTCGCGCTCTCTCTCTCTCTCTCTGCTTGCAAATAAATAAATAATATTAAAGGAAAAGAAAAAGACTCTAAACAATAAGACAAAAGTATAAAGGCTCTGGAACCAGATTGCCTAGCTTGAATCCTGGCTCTACTTCCTTTCTATGAGAATAAACCTTTTGGGGCCTACATTTCCTTATCTGTAAAACAGGATGAAAAAATGAGGTTGATGTAAGAAGTCAATGAAAATACAGCTTCCTAAAGTGGTGTTCACAGTAATAAGCCCTGAATAAATATTAGTTACTATTAGTAGATCTGTGTTTATCAATTCTGTTTCAATAGTACCTTGATTGGATGTGAAATGTACCCCTGCCCCATGATCAAGTTTTTATTTTAATTTTTTGTAATGCTGGGCCCTGGGATCAAACCCAGAACCTTACATATGCTAGGCATTTGCTACTAAGTTACTAATAAATAGATCCAAAGCTTGCAAAAAAAATTCCACTTATGGGCTGGAGAGATGGCTCAGCGGTTAAGGCACTTGCCTCCAGTGCCTAAGGCTCCGGGTTCAATTCCCCAGGTCCCACATAAGCCAGACCCACAAGGTGGTGGCCCTGGTGCACTCTCTCGTTCTCTCTCTCTGTCTGCTTGAAAATGAATAAATAAAATATTTTTAAAAAAATTCCACTTATGCTTTTAATACACATATGTGTTAACTCACAACTTTATTTTCACCAAATAGTAGTTACCAGAACTTGGGAAGAATTGGGGGCGGAGGATTCCCAAAGAGAGGATGGTTGATGAGTACAGATGGGCTAAGGGTGCGATTGAATAGGAAGAATAACTTTTAATGTTCTATAGCCCAGTAGGATAAGTGTGACAACAGTTTCATAATTCAAATTTGCTAGAAGATTTTTTTTAAAAAATATTTTATTTATTCATTTTTCAAGAGAGAGAGAGACAGAGACAGACAGAGAGCACCAGGGCCACCACCTTGTGGGTCTGGCTTATGTGGGTCCTGGGGAATTGAACCCAGGGCCTTAGGCACTGGAGGCAAGTGCCTTAACTGCTGAGCCATCTCTCCAGCCCTTGCTAGAAGATTTTGAAGGTTTCTAACACTAAGAAATGATAAATGTGGGGGCTGGAGAGATGGCTCTGGGGCTGGAGAGATGGCTCAGCGGTTAAGGCACTTGCCTCCAGTACCTAAGGCCCTGGGTTCAATTCCCCAGGATCCACATAAGCCAGACCCACAAGGTGGTGGCCCTGGTGCGCTCTCTCTCTCTCTCTCTCTCTCTCTCTCTCTCTCTCTCTCTCTCTCTCTCTCCCCTTGAAAATGAATAAAATATTTTTTAAAAAAAGAAATGATAAATGTGATATGATATAGATATAAAAGTAAGTGGATCTGATTGCTAAACACAGTATACAGATACTGAAATGTTGCATTTTATTACATAAATATGTACAATTACTATTTGTGAATTAAAAGCTTTTTAAAATTAAACCTTTGTGGGGTGTGAAGGTGCATGCCTTTAATCCCAGCACTTGGGAGGCAGAGATAGGAAGATCTCCATGAGTTTGAGGCCACTGTAAGACTATATAGTGAATTCCAGGTCAGCCTGGGATAGCGTGAGACTCTACTTTGAAAAAAAAATTAAGTTAAATTAAACTTTTATTCTAACTTGTTATCTCCATATACACTGAAGAGGAATAGCACACAAGAAGTGTTTTACTTCCTATAGTTAATTCCCAATGTTAACATTATTGTTCATGTTGGTGGTTGATAATATAGGTTATAAAACTGAGTTATTGTTTATGATAGAGGCTATTCAAAAATACAATGATGGGCTGGAGAGATGGCTCAGTGGTTAAGGTTTGATTGCCCAGTGCCCATGTGGGGCCAGATGTGCAAGGTGGCACATGCATCTAGAGTTTGTTTGCAGTGGCTAGAGGCCCTGGTGTGCCCATTCTTTCATTCTCTGTCTCTGTCTCTCTTTACAAACAAAATATCTTTAAAAATACAATGACAAATGGATATCCACAGAAAACATATCTAAAAGCTGGGTAAGGTTGTGCATGCCTTTAATCCCAGCACTCAGGAGGCAGAGGTAGGAGGACCTCCGTGAGTTCAAGGCCACTCTGAGACTACATAGTGAATTCCAGGTCAGCTTGAGCGAGAGAGAGACCCTACTTCAAGCCCTCCCCCCCAAAAAAGAAAACATATCTAAAGCATTTCCTATCAATGGGCTTAATCAGCCTTTCATTATTACAGAATTTTCATAATCACAGAATCTAAAAAGGATAGGAAAACAGAACTTTAAGATACCAATGGCAAAGTTTAGAAACACATTATGGAGGGTTCTAAGTTAGCATGTACTGTTACTCAGGGTTGGCAAGTGTTTTATAAACAAAACTCAACTTTTCCACTTGGAAATCTAATGGGTATCTTATACACTTGAGCTAGGGACAGAACTTGTAGATATCACACTTGCCTAGCATGTGTAAGACCCTGGGTTCAGCCCCTCAGCACTGAAAAAACAGACAAGCAAATGATCAAAAACAACAAAAACTTTTCTGAAATCTATGTGATGCTGAGTATTAAACCCAGGGCCTCACATAGGCTGGGCCAGAGCCATCCTACTGAGTTGCACTGCAGCCCTCCTCTATATCCTTAAGCCCCTTCTCTCAACTGATCTTTATGTCTCATATACCCAACAGTGTGGAGCAAATACATAATAGCTGTTTTTGGTTTTTCCCCTTCTACAATACATAGCTGATCACTTGCAAGTTCTGTGAACATTAAATATATCTTGGTCCTGTCGACTGATTCCCATTGTCACTATGACTGCACTATTCATACCTCACTTGCATCATGGTTATAAAGGTTTTCTTTTTTTTTTTCCGAGGTAGGGTCTTGCTCTAGACCATGCTGACCTGAAATTCACTATGTAGTCTCAGGGTGGCCTTAAACTCATGGCAATTCTCCTACCTCTGCCTCCCCCATGCTGGGATTAAAGGTGTGTGTCACCACACCCAGCTCTCTTTTATTTTTTTGAGACATGGTCTTGCAATTTGTTATGTGGCTGAGGATGATCTTGAATTCCTGATTCTCCTGCCTTCTCTCTACTAACTGCAAAAGGCCTCTTGATAGGTCTGTCTACAACCACTTCTGCCCCTCTATTACTACGCACCCCACAGCCACCAGAGTGCTTTAAAATATGTACAGATCAGTCACTGAAAGGCTTCCCCTTCAGACACATAAATGAAAAGTCAGTCTGCAGCTTGGTCTTCCAGACCTGTGTAACATCCTGTGGCAATCACCTCTCTGGTTTTCTGCTGACCCTCCTCAAGTCCTCTGTGCTTTTTCATTCTCTACTTGGAAGATTTTCCTCCTGGACTACTCAGCTCTAATATGACCACCCCTCTTTTCCTTCATCCCAACCATACTCTATCCTGTTGTTCTTTTATTTCTTTAATGACTTTTATCATAAACAAAATTCTATCTATTCACTTGTACCCATGACTACAGCTATCCCAATAACAGAATATAAGTTTCATGGGTGTAAGGACTGTATCTTGCTCATTATTCTAGCTTCAGCACAGGAAACAGTATCAGGAATATATAAAGTGCTTGAAAAATATCTGATAATGAACTCATGCCAGTTTTGTTTCCATAGTCTTATCACTGCAGAATAAATTATAATTCAGGATGTCGCAAATGTAGAAAAAAAAAGGAGATATAGAACTCATGCATGTGGCAGACTAATGGGTTGTAAAATACAAATGCTTACATAATAAATTGCCAAATTTAAACTACTTCTATAATGCTGCCAGTTGTTGACTGAATTTTATCCTTTAGTAAAGTGGTATGACGTTGATAACACTTTTGAGATTGTAACCTGCCAGATAGCACCACATCTTTTAACAGCAAGACAAAACAAAACAATCCTCTACGAATTGACAGATGCCACTTTAAAAATTTGCATGCTGTCTGGGAGAGGCTGCCTTGATTTTGTTGTTTTCATCTTTAAATAAAGCACTGCTCTCTTGTGGTCTATTGCACAAGCCCTGTCTCTTGTTTCATCTGGTGTGCACACAAAACTCTTGTTGGTTAGTTTCACTCACATTACGGGAACAACTCAAAACAAAATGTCTGAGTGACAGGATGAGTGGGGTACACCACAGACCGGAAATGAAATCCAACTTCTGCCAACACAGCAACTGTCTGCTTTACTAAATGAAAAAAGATAGATTATTCTACCTGTTTCATAGGCAAAATTAACAGTTTTGGGCATTTTGGTTTCCAGTAAACAAAGTGGTTATCTGTATGTATAAAAGTAGTGCATTTATTGAGAGCTTAAAACAGCTGAGCGAAATCCTTACTTTCATACAGTAAGCTCTTGAGGAAAGTGGGCATCATCTGGTAAGAGGAGCTGTGAATAGAAGGGGAGGAAGTCTAACCCCATGAAAAATTGATCAGACCTGCAACTCCCTGTCCCAGTCACTGGATCCTTCCCACACTGAGCTGTTGATCAGAGACCCACAAGGTCCCCAAAACAAGACAGGATTCTGTCAAAGCTCTTGAATACCTACCCCAGGCCAAAGGTAAGATTCTAATGCTGAAGAAACCACAGAAAGCCATTGAACAAAACCAAGAGACCCTGAGAGATCCAGAATAGTAACCAACCCCCAAATGGTAGCAAGTGCAGTGCTAGAAGGCACTACATAAGTGGCCAGGAGAATATTGGTCAATGATATTTGAAGAAAGCAGAGACCACTGATATAAAATGCAGAGTGTTGCCATGAGAAGGCTGAACACACTGCCTTCTGGGAGAGATCAGCAAGCCAAGAAGTGATCACTTGTGCAATAGAGGCACCAAAACCTGGAGGGGGGTAATCAACAGCTTTTAAGTTGGCCAAGAAATCCACTCAGTGACAAGGAACCCTTAACTGGAATTGGGATTCAGGGTAAAATCCTAGGGGAGCCAAAAACATGGGCTCCAAAGAGAAATCCCCATTACCAGAGAACTATAGAGAGGCTAATCTCAATAGAATCTTGCCAAATTAGAAATGTGTATCTCATTTAATCTATACTGATTTCACTCTCTGATGGAGATTCTGTTTGTATTGTTCAGAAGGCAGTGGGAGAGCTGTGGTCATTCCAACTCCACCAGCAAGCCACAGCAAGAGATGAACCATCCCAGGCCTACCGTGTAGGTCCCAACTGAAACCCTTGAGAGAGTGGTGGGATAAGCAAGAGACCCATCACCACAGCCAATCAGTCAACCCAGGATAAGTCAGCAAGACAGACATTGATCTAGTATGCCCACTGAGGAGGACACCCAGTGGATTTGGGACAGGGAGGAGGGAAATGGAGATACCAACACAATATTTGCTCATACAATATGTTTAATTTTGGATAATAAAGATTAAAAAAAACACAGCTGAGCATACTTCAGTCATTCCTTTTGTGTGTCAGAAGTAGTTTCTCTTTGACAAACAGTAGCTCAAGAATTAGCTTCCTGGTTTTGAAAATTCTGTAATTCTGTTCTTACATTTGTGCTTGTGTTTTAAAATATATCTAAGTGCATTCTTTGCTTTAAAGCACAGTTGTGTTCTTCAAAATATACTTAGTTCTTTCACAAGATGGTACCTGGGAAAGTGGTCAAAGGCTCTTGGTCAATTCAAAGCTGCTTGGACTCTAAAAATTAATGATTAGAAATAAAGACGAGGATGTAACTGAGTTGATAGGGTGCTTATCTAGCATGCATGAGGCCCTGGGTTTAATCTCCAGCCCTAAATAAACATGCCTGTAATTGTGGCACTCAGGAGGTGGAGCAAGAGGATCAGAAGTTTAAGGTCATCTTTGGCTACAGTCAGTTCTATGCCAGCCTGAACTGCATGCTAAATGAAAGGAGAGGAGGGATCAGCTAGGAGTAGCACTCACACATAGCTATAAAGGAGATAAAGCCTTTCTGTTTGGATCATCTGCACACATATCAGTTAACTTTTCTGAAATAACAAAACACACAGCAGACCCAGCTGGGCCACAAGGCTGCTACAAGGTGTGATAGAGGTTCCCTGAGAGGGGAGTTAATATACCTGATAATATAAACAATCCTTTCTTTCACAGCCCTGGATTACAACCACTCTGTGATTGCAAAGTGACATACTGTTGGTCAAAGGGGGACCAGAAATTAGTGTGGCCAATTACAAAAATCTCTTATCATTCCTAAAGAAATGAGAGCCAGCAAAGATGGAATGAAAGCAGATTATAGTGCTATGGAAGTGAGAAAACAAAATTCATGATTCTGGATCAAATGCACTTGGGAGGCAGAGGTAGGAGGATTGCTATGAGTCTGAGGCCATCTTGAGACTCCATAGTGAATTCCAGGTCAGCCTGGGCTAGAATAAGACCCTACCTTGAAAAAACAAAACAAAACAAAAATTTTAAAATCGCTTTGTTTGCATCTGAATAAAATTGCATGTATAGTTAATCTCATGGACTTCAGTATAAGGTAATAGCTTAATAAATTGTGCAAGAATAAAATGATATCTGTTTATGTAAATACTTTCTAAAGATTCAATTCACAGAGTAGTTCTCTGAAAATCTGTTCCAGGGGCTGGAACTATGGCTCCATGGTAGAGTGAGTGTCTTGAATGCACAAGGTCCTGGTTCAACCCCCACCACGGCAGAAAAAAAAAAAAATCTGTTCTTTATAAGGGCAGTCAAGAATTTGTTCAAGCTTTCTGAATTTGTCAGTTCTTTTGAATTTTGACCAGAAACATAGGACTTCTCCATTAGATTCGATGGAGCCAATATATGTGACTGTAGGTGCCTATGTGAAACACAAGACCTAAAGGACCTAAGAACTCCTTATGTTAAAGAAGATACAAGATAAAGAGAATACTCTATTGACCTAAAGATGGGGGATGGTGAGCCATTGATAAGAAAATAATACTCAGAGGATCACCCCTCTAAAGACAGAATGACAATGATGTGATATTCTCCAGAGTTCTGATCAGAACATAGTTGAATAATATATATTCATTATAACATTGTTTGCTCAGCAAAGGGAACGTCATCCTTGGTTAGATAACATGAAATGAGCTAGTGAAGTGAACTGGACCACATGCTGCCTGAATGCCACATACGACTACATTGTACTTTACTTCATTTGCTCTATGAAGTATGACATTTGTTAACTGATAGCTTCTTCTGAGGCAAAGTATAGAAGGAAAAGGTCACCTAAGGGAAGAAAAAACTCGGCTATTTTGAGGTTAGAATAATCTTTGAGGAATGTGGTCTGGGTGATCACCCATGACCAGCAGGAAGGTTAAGGAAGCAAAACAAAGCAACTACACACCTGGCCAAATTGCTGAATGTCAATTCTACTGTATTGTGTGTATGTGCAACACACACAGTAAGAGATGGATAATTTACTATGAGAAAGTAAGCTCTAGAAAGTGGATGATTTTTTTTT
>PVHP010011256.1:0-45601 GCA_004024765.1 Zapus hudsonius | reverse complement strand
GTGCACTCAGCCCCACCTCTATTTCCGTTCCAAAGCTCTTCACCACGGGTGGCTAGCCAACTGTCTCAGTTCCCTTCCCGTTCTCCTAATCCCAGCTATGTGGGTTTGGGTGTTTTGGATGTCTGGAGCACTTCTGCCCACAGGCCTTGGCGTATGCATTCCCTCTGCCTGAGCCACATTCCCCACCCTGTGCTCCCGACTGGCCCCTTCCCACAACTCAATTCAGTGCCACCTGCTAAGAGAGACTTCCCTACCCACTCAACCAACTGTATTCATTGTTCCTTTCTTTCACTGTTCATTTTGTCTATCTGTTGGCATGTCTTTTCTGTGTCACCCACTAGATCCTCTAAGCTCCATAAGCAAAAGGGACTCAATGTTTGGCACAAATACATTGAAAAAATATCCTTTGTGATAATAAGCTGTGTTGTGAAAATTGTAAAGCAGACGAAAGTGTACTATTGTACATATCCTACCTGAAGTAGTAAAATGACCTGGATGGATATGCAAATGTCATCCCTGTTCCTGTTTAACAATGTTCCATAGCTCATCCTGAATGAACCCTCTTTACGTATGGAGTGTGGTGCTGAGGACTGAACCCAGAGTCTTCTGTGCGCGATGTGCAGGTGCTCGACCCCTGAGCCGCCTCTGACCGTGATGATAACTACGTCAGCTCGCTGTTAGCCATTGGGGACTGAACCCAGCCGACCCTTCTCTCTCCACGTCACTTGATTTTCTCTCTTCACTGGCACTAATATCACTCATGTCACCTGTCCTTGTACTTCTCCTGGAATAGGACATCACTCGTCATGCTAGTTCACCCGGTGTACACCTGCCCTATGCCTCTTCCTCCGCCTCAGGTTTAATCAGTCCCCTTTCTTCCTTCAAATCTCTAGTTACCACTGCCCCTTGGCTTCCTGCATAGTCCATCATATGTTTTCACATTCCTTCCTTCCTGTCCTCCACTTTTCCCCATCACAGGTGAATGGACGCCCCTCGTTCTCCAAGCACAACCTTCACTTGCCAGGATCCAAGGTGCTGGGTCCGCTGGTCTTCACTGTCCTCGCCACCCCAGGGGGTGAGAAAAAGTCCATTTCCAAAATTACCTTCTCTGCCGAATTCCCCCCGCCCAACTAATTTTATTAGGCAGAAATGACCACCTCTGTCTTTAAGACCTAAAGCAAGTTTTCCTTATTCTGATTCTACAACTTTTCACCTTCTATCTTAGGTAATAGTTATTTGCGTGTCTCTTGGGGACTCTTTTCCCATCACCTGACTCTGGGGGACGAATACAGGGGCTGCTGTGTCCCTATCACCTTGTTACTCAAGGTGTGATTCTTGGACCAGCAGCATCTGGGGCGATCTGCATGATCAGGACCCACGTTTTAACAACAAGTCCCTGTGGTTCTGATGCACTTGACCAAGTGTCTGGTAGCAATTCATCTCACACTTTATTGGTTGTTCTGATTTATAAAACAAAGTACCAAAACCAAGACATCACCTACATAGTTACTCGAAACTCACAACGAATGGGGGCAGTGTTTGACCCATGTAAAACTATGGCAAAGACACACAGACAAAAGAAGGTTAACTCTATCGACCTTCTGTGTGGGGAAGATAAAACTGACCTTGACTAACCAAGTATCTGAGAAGACTTTATCTTGTAGTAAAGCTCGTGTATCTATGGGTGGAAATCAGTATTGGTCCGCAGTTGTCAATGAGACAACTCTCCCAGTTTATCAGTTCTCTGTGCAAATACGAGCATCAAAGCTTTAAAAAGGTTCCGTCATACCCAGCAGACTTAGAATGTAATATACATGCGCTAAAGAAAAGACTTATTCGCACCTGCCATGGCCATGACACTACTTATTTATTTATTTTTTGGACTGTAACAGCTTTTGCTTCTTTCCTCTGGTAGATAAATCTCAGCAAGGAAACAGGACTTGATATGAGACACGCTCTACTGTAAACTGGTTGTTCACTTAAGGGTGGAAAGTAGACCAGGAAAGTCCTCACCAGGCACCACCGAGCGTTGGCCACTAGAGGGCACTAACTTGTGAATAAAAATAAACAGACCATTCATTTGAGTGAACACCTTGAGCTTCAGAATTCCCATCATACACAAGCCGAGAGCTAACAACCTCAAAGGTATGAATCCAGCTGACCTCCTGAACATAATGACAGTTCAGAAGAAAAGCCTGCACCCTGGTGCTTGCAGAGCCAGGAGGGGCTGGCATGCAGTGTTCCCTTCAGCTCCATTGCTACCTGTCTGATGGTGTCTAAAACCTCCCTTCCCACCCCAGTGGGTAGGGAACAGAGAGGAGGGAAATGGGGACACCTTCTCATGATCTGATCATACAATGTATATACTTATTCATAATAAAATATATTAAATGAACAAATAAAAAGCGTTCTGAGCTAGCAAAGTCAGAAGTTAAGCATTTGAAACCTACAGACTGTTGGGTAACATCCTCTGACTCCAGTGGATAATCCATATGGCACAGACAGGATATGCCCTTCAGGAAGCGGGATCAACAGAAGCCAGGTTGGGGAAACTGAGCAGAACAGGATTCAGTCGTGAGGATAATCGTGCAAAGTGATGGATGCTCAGTATGCCTTTAGTGGTTACCTTGGCAACCAGGTGACTTGCTAAGTGGATTGGCTTCCAATACCTCAGCAGATAATGGTGGGTCTCTGACCTCCCCCCATCTACGACCATATTTCCCTCACCCAGTCCCCTGGTCTTTGTAGACACTCCTGGGGTTAACAATCACACAAGGGCATCTTCAGGTAGCCCAAGAGTCAAGTTAGCAGAGAACATAGGAAGGCTTCCCTGCTCTCAGCCTCACTGTGGTGAGGAGATGATTACTCCCACGAGAGATGATCAAGAGAGCATCAAAGCCAGCTCCTTAGAAGTTCTGCATGGTCCTCTTTCTTCAAAAAGCTTTATTTTTTTTTTTATTATTTTTGTCTGAGGGTCTGTAACTGCCAGAAGACACCAGTTACCCCCAGGCTTTGGGAATTCCAGATTATTCTCTAATCACAGAACAGCTGGATGTGAACACAGGTATGTCTCAGACCTCCCCTCAACTCAAACAGAAGTGGTGCCTTTCAATGAAAAGCAGTCACAGTGTTATTTCTGGTGCTCTTCTGATTATAACTTTCGCTCCAAGGACAGTGTCAGTATACCAATTTTTCACATACTAATTTAAACAACAGCACTTCCAAGTTCAAAACATTTAAAAGATGCTCTTTTAAGAAGTAGACAATTTTAGAATGCAAACCTTTTCTTCTTCCAATATGTCAAAATGTAAGAAAAAAAAAGTAGAATGGGCTGAGCAAAGCTTGTAGCTGGCCCTGTGATCTGCTTTTGCAAAGAGTTCAGCCCACAGATTTTCAGACACCAACAGCAACAGTCCTTCCTTCCCCGTGCAAGTCAGGGTGAGAGCCAGAGCCAGAAGCAGCAGCAATAGCAGAGAACACTTTAAAGACCCCCTGTCTGCCACCTTCACCACCCAACCAGATCCAAAATCAGAACTTTCTAGAATTTCCAAGTGGGTGTGCTTAAATGTCCTTCTTGTATTCAGGTTTCTTTCAACCAAATATTATGCAGCAGGATATGGTCGAGTGGCCCCTGGAACTCACCGTTGAAACAGAAGGCTTTGTAAGAAAAATATTTGACAGTTCTGTTCTTTATAGCATAGGTTCTCGAAAGTTCAGTTAACAAGGCTGGAGAGGTGGCTCATTTGTTAAGTGTGCTTCCTGTGACATCATGAGGGCCTGATGGGGCCTGCAATCCCTGATTTGTGCCTGTAACCCCAGTCCTGCACAGGGGAGCAGAGATCAGAAAATCCCCCTTGATCTGGTGTCAGTTAGAGACTCCAGCTCAAATAAAAACAGGGAGCAGAGCCACGGAGCAGGACAACCGACTTCTGCTGGGGCCACTGCAAGCACCCCTTTACTGCATGGGGCATCACAAGGGCATATGCACATGCAAACAACCCACCGTTATATATACACATATATAAACACAGCAAAAAAAGAAAAAGAGAGAGAAACAAAGTTCAGGTAATAGCTAGGAAAATGTCTGAGGAATGCACAATTCCCTCTGTGCCACCAGATCTGATCTTTTTGGAAATATATATTTATTGTCCATAATTAGTTACAATATTTAGTAGGCAAACAATGAGTTGTTATCCCCAACTCCCCAATGTCCCCCCTCCCCATCCCCAATCAGCTGGATATCCTCCTCCGTGGGCCATCTGGATCAGTCGTTGGGGCAGGGGACCATGGATAGCCTAGTACTCAGCCTGGTTCTCCTGGCCCAAGTGTGTTGTTACTGAGGATGAATTATTTGGCTCTTGAGTTGAGGAGATATATTGAATACTCAGTAATACGTTTCTTCTTATTAATCAGTGACCATCTTCTCAAACAGTATCTGTCAGAACAGAGGTTAGTGTTCATGCTAATGGAAAGTGATCAAAAGCCCAGCCCATCCTCACTCTGGTTTCTCTGAAAAGTACATGAAAGGGATGTTCATACCACTGGAGAGTTGAGATGTTTAAAGTCGGTAGTACTAGTGAGAAACCATAGGAAAAGAGGAAGAGAACATGAAAGCTAACTTCCGCCTCTTCCCTGTAACACAATGCATAACAATCTATAAATAGTTCTGCCTGTCTGTTTAAATACACACCTCCTCCTCCTCCGGAAAACATCGAGGCCTCTGAACATCTTGCTATTTCAAAGGAATTTCATACACACATCAATCTGGTGGTTTTATGGGTATGTGAGAGAGACTGAAATGTTGCATGTCTTCCACACAACGTAGAAGACCCAGGCCTTGCTGGATCTAAAGAAGGGAATGAGCCTTCACAGAGAGCAACCAAGAGGGTGAGCCTGAGGGTCTCACTGCCAAGGGCATCCCAGGGCACTAGAGGACAAAGGTGGAGTCCTGGTGCCTTGCTCCACAGACCACATCCAAAGCAGAGAAGGAAGGCAGTTCCATCACCATATCACCTCCCAAGCTCTATCCCAAATGCAGGGTAAAGAGAGTTGGGTCAAGAGGCATTCACTTTGATTCTTTTATGCCTTGTGCATGTGCTGTGAGCAACTTTAGTTTCTTTAAGGAGACGGGGCTGCCACAGCAAGAGAGAGGTGTCTATGGAAGTGATGTGGCGATTCAGCTGCAGGATGTCAAGAGGGAATGCACTGTCCCCTTCTTTCCCAAACATTCATTCTCCTTTTTCTCAAATCACAACTCACTCCATCTTAGGAAACTAGAAAGACAGTGGGGTGTGATGCCGTGGAGCTTAGAAAAATCTTGAGCTTGTAAGAAGTTCACCAAAACAGCAAAATATCCTCCCTCGTTTCCCAGAACCACTGACAATAAGGTGCTTGGACAGGAGGGAGCCCTGCAGGGTGGGCAGTGACCCCCACCCCCCACTCCCCTTCCCCTGCATCAGTGGCTAGACTCAGCAACCACACTTTACATTTTACTTTCTGGAGCAAAATTAACACCAAACTATCTCCACTAGAGGGCCAAGATGGAGATGAAACTTGAGACAGTTCTGTTGATGTTGAAGATTTGCTCCTGACATTATAGGAGTGTGAACTGAAGGTAGGGAGGGATGAATGCAGAGGTAAAGAATTGAGGTTGGCCCCAGGCAAGGGTATCTCCAGCCTGCCATAGAAGCCACCATGCTGAATGACATTGGCATTAAAATAATCTCAGAAAAAAAACAACACAGTAAAACTACGTTTTACTGAACGCAGGCTCAAAAAACGTAGTTATCTCTGATTCCCGCACTTCCTTGGTTTCTGATGTCCAAAATGCCACCAGGGTGTGGTCACTGGTGCTCTGTGATGTCTTCCATATCTGAGCTTCATTCTTTCCAGAGTCCTTTCCTCATGCCAACAGTCATAGGGAGGGGGAGTCCCTGGTTTTGCCACCGTCTCGGGATTTCACAGTCCTGGGTACAGTTGTGAATACCATTCTCCCTGACCAACCTGCTAAAGAGTCTTCCATGATTGCCAACCTCCAGGTCAGGATCTTCCCGACAGTACTGCCTTGTCCCCTTCGAACAATGACAGGCAGAAAGATCACCCCAACCTCCCTACCACTACCTGTACAAGGCCAGAAATGAAAATGTGGGGAAATCCGAACTCAGCTCCTTCTATACTCTCACTTGGCAATCAGCAGAGAAAGCTGTGAACAGGTGGGGAGGATGGAGTGTATCCCTGCCAATCAAGTAACAAACTCTGCAGGTACACCCACTCAGCTCAGTGGCCTTTAACATAAAAGGCTGATACTGTCAACCTGAAGATGGTCTCAACCTCCCCTGCTCATGGCTCAGTGCTCAAGAGTGCCCCCCACACCCCCTTTAGGTGCCAGCCGCAGTCACATGGCCCGGGTCACCGGGTCGTCTCGCCTGGCTAGCCATTACTGGGGATCCCCACATTGCTCCTTGGGTTTGAGTCATTGGTTACAGTGGCTCTCCGTTGATTACTTTAGAAGGCTGTTTCAGAGAGTGGGATGGAGGCCTGGGGAGGCGGCTCAGTGAGTCAGCGAGCTTGCCATGACAGCAGGAGGGCTTGAAGGGACTGAGTTGGATTCCTAGCACAGTAAAAAAAGTTGGGGTGACCGTACACATGTGTAACCCTAATCCTGTTGGGGACGAGGGCAGAGATAGGAGAAAGGCTGGGGTTTGCTGGTCAAACAGTCTGTCTGAAAACAGCTCCAGGTTCAATGAGAGAATCTGTTTAAAGGAAAAAGATGAGAAAGAACAAGAGAGGAAGAGGGCACACACACACACGTGTGCATGTGTGCATACCCACGTTAAAAAGGGGTGAAGATGAAAAGATGTATAGCGTTAAGTATGGCTGGGGATTTGGAGCTTCCAAGTCCTCCCCAGAGGCCACTCTCCAGAAACTTCCATGTGTCTAGCTACCCGGAAGATGATCCTAACTCTGTCCTTTGGGTTTTGATGAAGGTTTCATTATGTGGTAGTTTGAATGTATGTCTTCCAATCGACTCAATTAAAGAAGCTTGTCTCCATCCACCTGCCTGGAGGAGGTGTCTCTGGGTCTGGGTCTGATTTCCAGCCTAAAGGTCTGCAGAGCACTTGAGCTCTGCCTGAGTTCCCTGCTGTTTTGCCATGGATTTTGTACTTGCTTGAGGTACTAGTGTTTGGTTGTGTCTCTCTGCTTGGATCTGTGAAAGGGAGTCAGTTTCCTCTGCCATTATGGAACACTCCATGGATCTGCAAGCCTGAAATGAATGCCATTCCTCCCAGAAACAGTGTCTGGTTTGGAAAGTGAGACTGAAAGTCCTAACCTTCTAATTCCTGACTTGGCTTTTCTGGTGATAGGTTGGTTCTCAGCCAGATGCTACCTAGGGGTTGCCAGCCACCAGTCAGCATATCAGGAAAGAGGGAGAAAAATCCAATACGCAATTCACACTGTCACCATTGGAAGTCCTTAAGGGCTGTGGTCATGGATCCTCTGAACACTCAGGTTTCTCTTGTTCAGTTATTACATAGTGAGATGTGGTGTGAGGCTCACACCTCCCTGTGTAACAGAGCTTCCCCTTGCTCTCCATGAACTCTCCACTTCCCCCAACATGCAGAGCACATTCATTTGCTTCACACGACTCTGCATGGGCAGGATCACTTCCAGAGGCCCTCTCTGAGGGTCCAAAGCTAGATGCTGGCTTCCCCCAGGTGCTCAGAAGATGAGGCAGCAGGTATATATTTATGACGGCCTGATGCTGAGGAGATGGGGCAGTGAGCGCGGAATCATGGGAGCATCCTGGACAGCTTAGGATCACTCTCATTAGGTTTATTTTTGGATGAGGACAAATTTCTATCTCACTCAGGAGGAACAAGGTTGGTCAGCAAAGCGGGGATCTCACAGGACTGGAGGTCATGTCTTGGATTGTTCAGACATCTGTGTGACAACACAGACCTTGAGTACAGAGTTAGGAAGAGACCAGCAGCCGACACATGGAAACTTCTTAAGATTTCCCATGCTATCCAAGTCATTTTTAGTGATTCCCTTTTAAGTTGAAATACCTTTGAGTCAGATTGCATTTCTCCAAACCCAGGCTTTGGGCCTGCCATATGCACAGTGCTATGATTAGAAGTCCATCAGAAGTGAGTGACAATTCATTCCTGTCCCGCCTCTCACACAGCACATACTCCTTGAATGCCTACTGTGTGTTGGGGGACAGGGCTGTGACACAGTAAGCTGTCTAAAAGGTTCAATGCAATGATCAGAACACAACAGATGACGAGTGAGCCCTCGAGGGCCAGTGCTTTGAAAGTGGTGTGTACAATTATCTGGTTTTCTTCTCTTCCCCTGTCATGACACAGGAGGTTTCCAGACAGTCAGGTAAGCCATCCAAGCACCTGCACCACTCAGCCACGCCCAGAGAACAATCGTCCAAGGGGCACATATGAGATTTACAGAGGTGAGTTTTAAGCTCGTGTTCCGCGTAGTCACTGTGAGTTTAAGGTTGGTTGTGTCTGATACAAAACTTACCCTATCCTGACTACAAGAGCTTTCATTTTCCCTGTTGTCACTGTTTGGTAATGAATCTGTGAATAATGCCTTGTGACACTTCTCATATTTACTGCATTTTACGTCTTTTATTGTCGTGACCTGTAATCACGCCTTACCACTTAAACTACTGTCTTAAAGGCAGTGACCTTAGCTTTGACTTTCAGAACACTCCTCCTTATCGTCCAATTCCCTTCCTTTCCCCAAACTTCCCCCTAAATTTAGGAGTGAGCCTTATATGTGACAAGTGTTCAACTCATAATTGATGAGTTAATATTTTCACCCTGGGAAAATGACTCCCAACATATAGTGGCAATGACTTATTTCCATGAATCAGTGTCCTCACTCTTCAGGGTTACGATGAATGAAATATAATGACCATGGTGTTTCCCTCATGACCCCAGGATTCTCTGTCATAGGCTGCCTTAGTTATCACTTCTTACTCATTTGTATCAATCTCGATGCCTTTTAGCTCGTGGAACAATTTAGGTCTGAGCTTACAGAATTTTCAATCATTCCTTTGTTCATTCATACAGTCAGGCTCAGAAAAGCAGCAAAGAACAAAGCTATGAAATCAGACGGGCTGTGAAACCATGGACTACTTAATCACTGTATATACTTAGTTTCCCTGCCTGAAAAATGGGAGCTAAAATATGCCTTGAAATCAAATTCTGGGTGTGGTGATACAACTATAATCCTACTGCCAGAGAGGTGGAGACAGGAGGATCCCTGGGATTCACTAGCCAGCTAGTCGAGCCTAATTGTTAAGCTCCAAGCCAATGAGAGCCATTTTCTCAAAGGAGATGGATAGTGTTCCCAAGGACCAATAGCCAAGGTTTTCCTCTGGTTTCCATGTACAAGTGCATGTACACACACACACACACACACACACACACACACACACACACACGAACATGTAAACATATCCTGGAGCTGTGGAGATGGTTCAGTCAGCAAAGTGTCTACTGTGTAAGCATAAGGACCTGAGTTAGGATACCCAGCACCCACTTCAAAGCTAGGCACAGTGGCAGGGGCCTGTAACACCAACGCTCTGGAGGTGGGCGCAAGAAGATCAAGACTTCAAAGTTGGGGGAGGAGGGACAAAAGAAAATAATGGGACAGGATGATGATCAAAATACATTATATCCATGTATGAAAAGAAAATGTGAGTCCAATGTCCTCAGTTACACAGTAAGTTCAAGGCCAGCTTGGAATACATGAGACCCTGTCTCAAGAAAAACCAATATGAACAGATGCTTGCCAAATAAATTAGGGCACAAGGGATGCCCAGGCAATGAAGGGGTGTGAACAGAGGCATCAAACAACATTCATCTACATGTTCCAAATGCCTGCTCTGTGTTTGGCACAGTTTCAAGCCCTGGGATGCACAGAAATGAGACTGACAAGGTTCCTGAGTCACAAACAAGCAGATAAATCCAAGAACAGCAGGACATGGGGAGAGTGAGCCAGGAGGTTGAGGCTGGCATCTTGCACAGAGTGGGCCATGGCCCCACCTCTGCTTCCTAAGGGGAGACTTTCCTGACCTTCCTCCCCACCTTTTTCTTTCCCCAAAGTGGTCAGTCCCTACCAAGCTGGGGACTAGAGCCAAACCTCTCTTGAACATACAGTGGACACCACTGTGTAAAGTTTATGCAAACTTGGACCAGCTTATCCCCCCTTTCCTATAGATCTAGTTACTGGAGTTTTTAGAGTCAAGCCTTGGCCCTGGCAGCACTAACAAGCTGTGGTTGACCACCTGTCCTCAGAGGGCCAGTTGAACCGATGAGTAAAGCAGAGAAATGAGATTTATTCAATATGGCTACAATGGGAAGAGGAACAAATAAAGATGGTGAAGACAACCCCAATCTACTTTTGGAGGCATGACATGAGGTCAAAATAGGCAAGAGGTCAGCTTAGCTAAGCAGTCCTGGTTAAGGTGTGGTTCTGTCTCTGCTCCAGGCACACCAGCAAGGTGTCTGTGAAGTCCTCAGAGCTGTGTGAAATCTTCTTTCTGGGAGGTGCTTTCCCTCTGGCTGGGACCAGGGCTCTAGTGTTTCCCTATCTCAGCACGAGATTCCTGGGGAAAATGGCAATTTCTGGGGTCTATTGTCTCAGAAGTCTGACAGCTGATAGGAGGAACAAACCTGTCCCTTAGAATTGGTGACAAGGAGCTTCCCAGACTTCAGAACTAAAGACTAGATTAGGGGACAGGGGATTAGGGAGGTGGTAAGCCTCTCTGGCTCTCACTCGATGACTTTCTGGTTCACTGTTATTAGTCACAAATATAACATGTATGTAATACAGAGCTTCTACCAGCATTTTGACTTTTGTCTTATTTCTGTTGGCTCAGAACACAGGAAGGGAAGAGAACTGTTTTAACATGAAAGTTTTTATATGAAAAAGTTTTCCTTCCCCAACAGACCTCAAAACTGAATTAGGAAACTCTATTCTAATCTATCAAACCTGTCACTTCAGTGAAAATCCCTTCAAATCTCTGACTTAATGGCTCCAAAAGACATCATTAGACTGAGAAGCCTCACCCCAAAGGCAAAGAATGACAGTGAGTGTTGGGAGTGGGGTAGAGCAGAAGGAATGAACTCAGTGCCTAAGTGCAACACAGGCTCATGGCTCACAGTAGGTCCACAAAGAGGAGGCGAGGAAATGTAGTCTTCAGATACTCTTACCTCATGACTTCATGTTCATGTCTACATCTATATTTTATATATATGTGCTGAAGCCCACAGTGTTGGTGTACACCTTTAATCCCAGCACTCAGGAGGCTGAGGTAGAAGAATCACTGTGAGTTCAAGGCCAACTTGGGGCTACAGAATGAGTTCCAGATCAGCCTGAGCTAGAGTGAGACTCTGCCTTAAGAAACTCAAAAACAAAATACGGCAAGAATTTCTTTTCTTTTGCATGCGTATGCGTGCGAGGAATGAATGCATGTTTGTATGTGTCTGGGTGCAAGTATATGTGTGGAGGCCAAAAGTTGATGTTGGGTGTCTTTGTTGATCACTTTCTACCTTTTTAAAAAAGTTGAGACAGGGTCTCCCACTTGAAAACAGTTGCCTGATTTGGCTAGCTTAACTAGCCAGCTTGCCCTGGGCTCTCTGGCCTTCCCTCCCCCCAGTGCTGGGGCTTTAAGTGGGTGCATCCCATCCCCTGGAATTTCCATGGGGGCCATGGGTCTGAACTGAGATCCTCATGCTTGGACAACAATGGATTTACTGACAGAACAATTGCTCCATCCCTGAAAATTTCTTCAATCTATCTTTTCTTTGAAAATTGAAAACAAAAAAAACAACTCTTTGACTATACTTACATGCTTATGTCACAACTTCCTTTGAGATAGAAAGAGAACATGAAGTCATCATGAATAATTATGGCACGGTTGCTATCCACTGGGCTCAGTTCTGGGCATTAGAGGAATTTAAAAAGAAAAAAAGGAGATGAGAAAAAGAAGGTGTGGAGTTCCAAGCACTGAAGACCTTTCCCCTTAGAAAGATGCTCAGACCCCTAAAGAAACACACCAGGGCTAAATGTCCAATAGGATGGAAAAAAAATTGTATTTGCAGAGGTCAGGTGCTTTGTTCACAACTGTAATCCCAGCTCTCAGGCTGTAGGATTTCCGGGCAAGAGTTCAAGGCCAGCCTAGATGATACTGTTGGTTTCAGGTCTGAGCTGCAGAATAAGCCCCTTGTCTTAAAAATGCTTCTGGAGTTTAGGGGGAAAACCATCGGCGGAAACAGTGCTTACAATGGGTTCCTGATGGATTTGACAGACAGAGTGGATCAGAGAGACATGTGCAAACTAGAACAGAGCAGGGGTGAAAGTGCAGTCAGAAACTAGCTCCTGGGGCTGGAGGGCTGGCTAGCAGTTTAAGGTGCTTGCTCAGTATGTCTTCCAAGGGAGTTCTAATCCCCAGCCAAGCAAAGGGGCACCTGTGCCTAGGCCAGGGGAGGTGGAGCTGTAACAGGGGAGCTGGGGATTAGTACCTAAAGAGTACCCAGCTAATTCCAATGCACCTCAGAATTTAAGAGTACCCGAATTCTTGTCTGTAAAATTAAAGAATTAAAATTATAGGCCACTAGAGGATAAAGTAACATAAGAGACTTTATTTAAAAGGAAATGGGAAGTTACAGAGCTCTCCAGCCACTACTGAGGAGAGAGCATGTGGGGGAGGTTTTAGCCACTTATCTATAAAATCTGGCCAGCCAAAGAAGAAGAAGGAAAGATATAAAAGGGCCAGCTTTCCCATCATGAGGAAAAAGTTTACCTGGGAAAGAAGCTGAACCCCCCCTCACCACAGCCTAATGGTGTAGTGAGGGGCCTTACCCAAGCCCCGGAGATTCAGATGCCCCTCTGCTGTGGATCCATGTGTCAGAGAGGGAATTTCCTGATCCTGTGACTACATTCCCTGGCCAGGTGAGCAGAGAGACAGCTCGTTGGTCTATCCTTGACCAATCAATTTTAGGATTGGGTTTGACCTCTAGTTAGAGATAACTCCCATGCAAGGGGAGGGGGTCAGACATGAGATACTTGGAATGTGTTTGCAAATATGAGTTGAAGGACACTCCTGATTACCTTTGGAGTTCCCCATCACCCTAACCTGTCACAGAGCCAGGACAATCTCCAAGTTCCTAGGGCCAGCTAAGCTGGCCGTCTAGGCTGCAAAGGAAGAGAGACTCTGTCCCAACGGGGGAAGGAGAGAACCAACACCCCAATGTGACCTCCACACTTGTGCCTCATGACACACACCGAGTACACACACACACACACACACACACACACACACACACACACACACACACCCCTTTAGCTCCTGGATGGAATTATATGGGCATCTCATTTGTATACCCTCACTGTACCTGGTACAGCTGCCAACATGGGAAGGAACACTCTGCCTCCCTGGACCTCACACAGGTCCTCGTCTCTGCTGCCCAACATCAAACCAGGAGCTGCTAACATAATGCCATCATGGCAGACTCCCCCCTCCTCTCAGGTGCTTGGGTGGGGGAAGGTGCTTGGCTCTCCTGGCATACCCAGGGCCTGGGAATCACATCACCGGCACTACCAAGGGGACAGAGGTGAGTGTTAATAGCAGGGACAGAGAGCAAGAAAAACCACATCCATCCCCTGCACTGTCACAGATCCCAGGAGTGGCAAAGGCACAGGAAGATATGCCAGAAAACGGACAGGGTATCAGGGCTATGCGCGCCCTGCCCAGGATACACTGGCTGCCAGCATTGCATTTTGTTCTGCTGCACAGACATGTTGCTATGGAACCAATACATGCCACTGTCCCTTGGCCTCTGGCAAATAAAACAGCAGTGCTGGCAAGAGCCCATCCCTGGCTTTCCCTTAAAGGGACACTGCCCCTGAGGTTAGCAAGAGAAGAGCAATGCTCCAGGACCCCAGCCCACTGTGCTTCATGCAAGAGACTCGTGGCTTGCACGGTGCATGTGAATGTGGGGGCTGGTCTCTTGGCTCCTTTTGGTCATTTTATTTTCTTTTGGTGTTGGGGCTGGGACCCCGGGTTTTGCACACATGTGGCGAATGTCCTACTTCTGAGCTACTTCTCCAGCTTTTGGGCTTGTTTTAGGGGACAAAAGCAAAAGCGAATAAAAACGGATGGCTTCAGTTTGTGTTTGGTTTAATTTATTGATAGAGATAAAATGACTTGTGGTATTTTATACAATAATTTCATGCTCCTAAGTGTCAACCTCAAACTGCACATGATCTCAGCATGGGAGCAGAGACCACACAAGCCCTCCACACACGCGAGCGGTCCTGCAGCGTCTCTTCATCAGAGTTGCTCTCACAACCAGTCAGTCTTCTCTCAAAGAGCAACCCAACGTAGGTGTAAAGTTCACCATGTCTCCAGATTCTACAGAAATCTCCGGATTCCTCACAGAGCAGCGCACCTCCATCCCACATGCTGCACACCTGAGGATTGCGTCTTTGGAGAGTTCCTTGGTGTCCTGGTTAATTTTCATTGTTAACACGAGACTCACTTCTGGGCAAGTTTGAGGACGTTTACAGAGAGGTCTAGCTAAGGAGGGAAGACAACCTGATTGTAGAGAGCAAAACCCCATGAGGGCTGGGGTGGTGGATCAGCTGTTAAAGATACTTGCTTGCAAAGCCTGTTAGTCTCAATTTGATTCCCCAGAACCCAGGTAAAGCCAGATGCACAAGGTGAAGCATGGGTCTCAAGTTCATTTGACGTGACAAGAGGACCTGAGGCACCCATTCTCCCTCTCCCTCTCTCTGTCTCACACACACACACAATAAATAAATAAAGAAGAAAATAAGAGAGAGCCATCTGAGAACCAGCATTCATTTTGCATCCTAATGGCAGCCCAGTGTGACCGGCTTCCACATGCTTCTGTCAAGATGGCTTCTCTACCATGATGGACTGTGTTCCCTTCCTCCCTTAGGTTACTTTTGTCAGGTGGTTTTCATAGCCATGACTATGATGGGGAAACAGAAATCCTCAAGTTCATTCTCTCTACAGTTTAGACGTGGACTATCTCCTAAAGGTTGTATTTGGACCCTCGACATGGTGCTACTGGGAAATGGGGGGACTTTTAAGAGATGGATCCAGGTAGAAGGCAGTTAAATCACTGTCAGAAGGTCCATGAAGGGTGGAACTCCAGACCCTCTGTCATCTCTCATTTGCTTCATAGTCACCATGCAGTAAACAGCTTATTCTGCCACGTGCCCCCTCCTGGCCAGAGGCCCAGACAACGTGATCATCCAACCATGGAGTAAAACCCCTAAATAAACCTTTCTTCTTTATCAATCGGTGATTTCAGGTCTTTTGTCGCAGTGATAGAACACTGACTGCCACACACTTCTAATGGTGAGGCTCTGCCATCCGGGGATAGGAAAGGTCAAGGGTGATGAGTTGGTGGTGAGTGCTCAGCACATAACCATGTTCAAAACTGCTTCCAGCACACATGTGGGACCCAGACCATCTCTGGTGTATCATGTTCCACAATAATGACTCCAGTTGATGCAGAAGAGTTGCCCCCTTGGGTGAAGACGATGTGACTAAGTTGTGATGAAATGACAGACACAGAGCTCTTATCACTACTTTCTGAACAATCCGCAGGTGAGATGAACCATTTCTGTAAGTAAGTGCTCCATGCTTGCCAACCTAATAACCAAAACCCAGCCCAGGGTTCCTCGACAGACCAAGGTCCAGTCTGCTTTCCTTGGACCTAGTGGAAACTCACCCTCTTATACATCTCACCTCCATCTTCCTAAACAGCTGTGCTCTTATATCAAACTGGACATAATCTTTACTTGAAATAAAAAGAAAATGCTATCTGAAAGTCTTGGTGACTACAGTCCCAGTGTGCACCATAGGACAAGAACCCTAGGTCCCTATGGAACCCTGCAGAGAATGATGGGATGAGCAAGGACCCACAGCCACAGCCATTCAGTCAACACAGGATAAGCCAGTGAGGCCGACACCAACGATTTTCGACACAAAGTCCCCGAAGTTCTCAACAATAAAGCAGCCATCATATACTCACCCACCACGACTAAGGGAACTGAGCAGAAGAGGGGGTGGAAAGATTGTGAGAGCTGTGGTGGGGAGAATATCTTGAGGCATGGCTGCCCTCAGTAATAGCATACTAGGGTCAGGAGAACCGAGCTGACTCCTAGGCTCTCCATGGTCCCCTGCCACAAGGACTGATCCAGACGGCCCATGGAGGAGGATATCCAGCCAATTGGGGATGGGGAAGAGGGGCATTGGGGAACTGGGGATAACAACTCATTGTTTGCCCATTAAATAATGTAACTCATTATGGACAATAAAAAAAAAGAACCCTAGGTCCCATTACTCCCCAAGGGCAGCTGATCCTGAGCTGGGGGGTGTACAGGTCTGCAGCTGACTGGCACACACCTGTAGGTCCACCCTGGCAGATGTGTCAGCCAACCTCAATTCATGAAAATGTTGTAGGGCAGATGCAGTGGAGAGGACACAAAGAAAGACATCACTTGGTCCTGGAGGGAGGAAAGAGCGCACAAAGCTGAGGAGGCTCACTAAGCTTACACTGCTCCCGAGCACCTCACTGAGGCTCCATACAGTACGGTTCACCAGTGCTGGGTATCAAGACATTCTTTAGTGGGACTGCCCGCAGGCTACACAGGGAACTTCGGGTGAAGGTTTGGTGAATCTTCACCCATGTTGGAGTGCCCTTTCTGGTGAAGCAGCCACCTGAGCCATCCATGCTCCTGCAAGTCACTATGCCAAGCTGGACTGGGGTGGAATCACTCCTTTGATCTATCTTTGGGACCCCATCTAGGGTAAATAGGTATTTGTTCACATTGCCCCCAGGAAAAGTCATGCCACATACATGCACTTAGATGAGGTTCACATCAGAGGGTTTATGGTTGTGCCCACTCTGCCAACCCTCCTTAGTAATAACCATGATTCCCACCAATTCAAACAGCACCACTCCTGACATTTGCCTTGGATTCATAATATGTTATTAATACTACATTTGAAACGGAGTATGGTAACCGGAGCCCTTGGAAAGAAGTTGTGGGTTCTAAAATCAGCTTTGCAGAGGAGGAAGACTGCGGCCCCTCTCACACTCCTGACTCCGTTACTGTGGATGATACACACGCAAGTGAAAAGGAGCTCCCAGGCCTCAACTCTGTCATCTGCATGAAAGTCTTTCCCCAACTATCGCTCTTCTCTGTGGTGGCTTCAGGAGACAGTGCAGCCATGTGAACTACCTTCCCCTTGCCCATGGCCATATCTCTGTGCCTGAGTCACTTCTCTCGACCTCTCTGAGAGCTGAACAAGGTAACAGCGACAATGATGACAGCCCAGGAGAGGAAACATGGGAACAGACGAAAGGATAGCAATAAAATCTACACTCTTTAAGCAAAACCACATGCTTTGGCAGACCCAGTCCTAAGAGATGAAGAACAGGAAGGCCATCTTGGTTCCACGCCTGAGAAAACTTCCAGACAGCACACGTTATCAAATGCTGTGCTCGCTCAGAGCTCACATCAGAGCCCTGATGACATTCCAATGTGAGTCAAAGCAGACTGTGTGTTTAAAGGATCACTTACCCTCTGCCAACAGCAGGCTGGTTTCCTTTCACAGAGAAACTTTTGGTCTAATTTCTTTGGAAAACTGGAAGAGAAAAAAAAGAGATTTAAGAAAACAATATAAAGTCCATTAAGTCCATCAGCAGAGTTAAATGGGCTTAGGGACAGCAAGGATTTTCACCACTAGGCTCTAGGCACAGGGAGTAATCATCTGATGTTTGGCTGATTATATGAATTTTAAAACAGCTTTCAACAATCAATATGTAGGAAATCATGACATATATGACTTATCATGAGAGGTGTGGTTCTCATGACAAGAAACATATATTGTGGTGACTAGGGGAAAAATTCCAGTGTTTCTATTTGCCTGCTTGGCTGTGGTATTCCTATTTATATAGGAGGGAGGGAAGGAGGGAGAGGAAGGGAGGGAGGGAGGGAGGGAGCACCTGGAGGCCAGAGGTTGATGTAGGGAAGGGTATCTCCTCAGTTCTTATCATATTCTTTAAATATATATATTTAAATATATATATTTGTAAGGAGAGAGAGAGAGAGAGAGAGAGAGAGAGAGAGAGAGAGAGAGAGGGAGGGAGAGAGAGAGCATGCCAGGACCTCTAGCCACCACAAACTCCAGATGCATGCATCAATTTGTGCATCTGGCTTTATGTGGGCACTGGGAATCAAACTTGGGTCATTAGGTTTTGCAGCCAAGTGCCTTAACCGCTGAACCATCTCTCCAGCTCCATTCTTATTTTATTCTTCTAGAGAGCTTTCCATTCTTATTTTATTCTTCTAGAGAGCTTCTCTCACGGAACCCCAAACTCACCGATTCTGCTAGTCTACCTATCCATCAAGTCCCAGGAATGCCCTGTCTCCACCTCCCTAGCACTGAGATTAAATCACTATGCCTGCCTTTTACCTGGCTACTGAGTACTGAGCTTAGTTCCTCATGCTTGTATCACAAGCACTGTCCCCACTGATCCATCTCCTTAGGCCTTAACTAGGTTGGTTTTTTTTTTTAAATGTCCCTTCTCCCATTCCCACCAAGGGGCTGATGGAAGAATGTGCTAATAAATAATCAGACGCTCCCATTCGCTGCACTTTGTTCTTTCCCCAAATGCCACAAAGCCATCTGTAATTAGCTTCCATAGGAACATGAACTTGGCAGACTAGTGCTGGAGGCCTCCTCTCAAGTGGGGCCCCATGAGGAAGCCACAGTCTAATATGCTGATTGGCCAAAAACCCACTGTGGGAAAGCCTAAGATGGACAAAGCAAGGCGGGTAAGGAACAGCCAGAGATCTGGTAACAGGACAAAGGAACTCAGCTCAAAATTCCACTTCCCAGACATTTCCAGAGATTCTTTGCAGGTCTAGGAGGGGATGTGAGACAGTTCTCTGTGCTCCTGGGTTCCAGGAGCAAGTTTCCCACCATTCCAGGGTCTCTGGAATCCACAAGACCATCTGGAAGAAGATCACTTCCTTCCAGCCCTTTTCCTAAAGGGGATGTTGATGGCCTTGTGGAGAGGCCTGCAAGCCTGAAGACACATCCCCAGGAAGACCTGTGTGTGTTCAGGTGGCATGTGTCAGATTGCTGGTGCTACTGAGAAGAAGGTGGCCTCCCTGAAAAGACGCCAGAAGCCACACCGCCAACATCTCTGACATGGTCTTCATTTTAACACAGCAGTTCATCACGCGCTCTCACAGGAACCTTTCCACAGTAATGACAGAGAAGGTGTCTAAGAACACACAGGTGGAGTTCAGAGTCAACCCAAGTCTGAACCTCAGCTCTGAGCTGTGCGACTCCCACCAGCAACGGAAATCCTCTGAGCTCTCTGCTCATTTGAATAATGGCATCAATAATGCCAGCTTCATATATTGTTTTGAGTTCTACATGCTCTGCATGTAGGAGAGATTTAATGAAAAGAAAAGCCTTCATTACCATTTGGTCCAACACATTTGCATATCTGTAACAACAGAGCAGAGACACACAGGGAATTTTTTTTAAAATGAATTATCTGAACGTGAGTACCTGTACTTCATTATCTTTTTCTATACCCAACCCTAAATTTGATGAGCTAAGTGAGAAGAAAATACGATTCCCTGAAAAGCATTTAGATAATATAGATGGGGGAAACTAAATAACATAAATCAGCCAAAGTCTCACTAATAATCAGGATAAATATTTTCATGTATTATATATACAATTTATCTGTAGCATGCTATCAGAGTACCCATATTATCTTACTGAGCGATGGTCTCACCTGATATGTTGAAATTCTCTTTCAACATTAACAGTTTTTTTTTACCTTTTTTTTTTTAGACAAGGCCAATACTGGTCTCAAATTCAGTATTTAGAAGATGATGACCTTGAATTCTTGATCCTCCTACCTGGACCTCCTGAGTGCTGAGGTTACAGGTGTGCCCACCACACCTAGTTTTATGTGGTGTTAGGGATCAAACCTAGGCCTCCTGCAAGCTACCCAAGGACTCTACCAGCTGAGCTATATATCCCCAGCTTATATCATAATTTGTTAATTCTCTAAGGATCCTCAGAGCTTTGCTTTGGAAGAAAGAATCAATAAATATTTACTTGTAGAACTTACAGAATACCAAAGTATCCATATTTATGAGAAATCACTCCTCTCTGGTAGCATGTGTGTTCTTTCCCCTCTCTATTTTCCAGACTGAGATAGGCAGATTGCATAAATATAATAAGTCCTAACAGCAAAAAAATTGTCTTGTTTTGAGTGGGTGTAGCTTAGAGCAATACAAACCAAGACATCTACCATAGGGAATGAAGTCATAAATCACAGTTTCCAGTGAACATCTCTTGGGTTGAAAAGGGACACGATTTTAAGGATTCGAGATAATAGTAGGTAGGAGTGCTTACTGAAGTACCAACTGGTCATTAGTAGTGGGACAGAGGCAGAGAGAAAGCTCCAGAGTGCTGCCTACAGCAGCCTGAGGAAGGAGGTCTTTCTTTCTTTCTTTGACCACTC
Source organism: Zapus hudsonius (assembly GCA_004024765.1). Lineage (NCBI taxonomy): Eukaryota > Metazoa > Chordata > Mammalia > Rodentia > Dipodidae > Zapus > Zapus hudsonius. Next base: position 24,977 of record PVHP010011256.1, on the reverse strand, counting down.
AGGTGAAGCCAAGACTCATCACTTCACAACAGAAACGAATTTCAGGGCGAGTCAGTATGAAGCAGAGTTGGAGTTTATTAAAAAGAGGTGTGTGTGTGTGTGTGTGTGTGTGTGTGTGTGTGTGTTTCTGGTACATGAATGGTGTGCACATGTGCACACACATGTGGAGGGCAGTGGAGAACATCAAGTGTCCACCTCTATCACTCTTTGTGAGTTGTTTGCTTGAGACAGTCTTTCACAAACATGAAGCTGCTGTGAACAAAGAGATCAAGGTGGAAGACAAGAATTGACACCTGATGTCGTCATCCTATGACCTCCACATGTGTGTCATGGCATGTATGCACCTGTATTTACACACATGAACATGCATAAGCATATACACACATATACACTGAAAAGGAAGTTGTGGGGACTGGATAGATGGCTCCTTGGTTAAAGACACTTCCTTGCAAAGCCTGAAAGCCTGAGTCTGATTCCCAAGATGCACATAAAGGCAGATGCACAAAGTGGCACATGCATCTGGAGTTTGTATGCAGTGACAATGGGCCCTGACATGATGCCCATTCTCTGTCTGTCTGTCTCTCTCTCTCTTTCTTTCTTTCTTTCTTTCTCTCTCTCTCTCTCACAAATCAATAAATAAAAGAAATTTCTTAGTCCAAGATTTAAAAACAAGTTATGTCACATCTCCATCAGTGATGAGCAACATTTCAAGAAAATGCCACTTAGAAGAAGGCTGAGGGGGAGTGAGTTTGTTTCCACAATTGTCCAATGGTGTGGAGACAATTCCTCCTCCAGCTACAAATTTCCAACCAGCAGGTAGGAGGAGCAACACTAGCAGGAAGTAGCAGAGAAAGCCAGAAGATGCCAAGACAGCAAAAAAGACAGCAACTAGATGCCTCTTGACCCATCATCCAGTGCCACAAAGAAGAGAAATAAAGTTTGACTGGTGAAAACCAGGGGCCATAGGAAACAACAGGTGAGAGCAGACGGTATGCTCCCCTCCAACAGATGCAATATTCATTTGTACATGGGGCATTAATAAAACACATTTTGGGTGTATCTGTGAGGGCATTTTCAAAGAGGATTAACTAAACAGGGGAGACCACCCTGAATGCAGATGATAGCCACCATCCCAGAATGAGTAAGAAGAGAAAATGGAAAAGTCAACAGAGTGTTGATGTTCTTTGATTCCTGATCCTGTAAGATGTGAGCAAGCAGCCTCAGGCTCCTGCTGCCACAGAGGCTGTCATTCTTTCCTAACCCTGATGTTTGTACCTTCAAACTGTGAGCCAAAACAAAGCCTTCGTCCTTCAGTTGCTTCTTGTCAGGAATTTAATCACAGCAACAAAGAGAAATGTAATCAGTACAGGATGTTCCTTAAATGTTCCCTTCCTGGTCTGGCGTAAGCAATTTCTAGGAGGAGTAACACTTCGTGTAGGGGAGGACTATGCTCTTAGCAGAGCTTTCTTCTGTTCTATTCTGACCATGTGCGCAAGAGTCAACAAGAAGAGAGAAGAACACAGATCTTAAATTTAGCACTGCACAGAACCCAGGGAGCCTCTTTTTGATAACTCACACCAGAACTTACTGTATCATCGGACAAGATCTGAGCTCTTTGCATACACCTCCTTGGATAGCACAAGGCAGGGGCTGGTGAGATCCCTTTAGATCTTAGCAGTGAACTTCTTAGTGGGACAGAGGTTTTTATTTTTCCCAGCTTTCTTGTGGTCACTGCAGAAAAAGGTAGCTGAGCCATGTGTTGTATAGTGTCTCTTGTGTACATTCAAAGTTAAATGATGGATTCGTAAATCTACCTTCAAAGGGTCCTTTGTATCCTTTGAGGGATGTACAGGATGGCTCATAATACATCCTCTGTCACATATCAAGGCAAGAAAACTTGTGGTTTAGATCCCAAGCTCCTCACCCAGTGCTGTGTCTGATAAACATGACCTAGTCAGGAAAATTGTGCTGAAACTATATATTCCACAGTTAGGGTAAGTCTGGAGGCTGATGATTTTAGAAAACATTGTCTTGCCATTTACTTGAGCTTGGACCTTATGTGAACCTAAAGGTCCACATATTGGTGAATTATTCCCCAGAAGGGTGCTACTGGGAGGTGATGGGACCTGTAAGAGGTGAGTCTACCTGAGAGATAGCAGAGAGGAGAGAGCCGTTGCACTGAAAGCATGAGGACCTGAGTTCAATCCCCAGCAGCCATGTAAAAAGCAGCAGCACACTTCAATAACCTCAGTGCTGAGGAGGATGGAAACAGGAGGATTGCTGGGGCTTGCTGGTTGGCCATTCTGGCTGGAAAATGGCACAAGCTCCAGGTGAGGCGTAGTGAGAGACCCTGTCTCAAGGAAAGAAGGTGGAAGAGAGATAAGGGGGCAGCTAATGTCTTCCTCAGGCCCCTGCACATGTGCACACAGGGTACCCACACCAGCATACACACATGCATACAAACACATACTACACACATGCACACCTAAAAAAAAAAAAAAAACAAAGCCCAATGGAAGGCCCTTACATTGGGTGCGGGGCTTGAATTTCATGAGGCCTGTAAGGCTTATTGTCTTCCTGTCTTTACTCCTTGCAAGTAGTTTTGCTCTGCCATGTGCTCCCTACATGATACACTGCCTTGCAAAAGACCCACATAATCCTTTTCTCTCTATAGGTTGATTACCTCTGCTGTTTGTTATAGTCGCAGAACGCTGACACATCATTGTATCGCATCAGGTTCCTTAGTGCCGGTGACCAGCATTTACTGAGTGGCTGATTTCTGCTGACAGGATTTTATCTGTCATCTCTCTCCCTAACTATATCTCTGTACAAGTTTCATCAGCCCCATGGCATAAAAGAAGAAACAAGGCATAAGCAAAGAAAAGTCACCTAGCCAGGTCGCATAACAAGCAAGTCGCAAAGCTAGGTTTGTTACAGTTTCATGGGCAAAGAGAAAAAGAACATTCCCTAGAAACATGCACATGGCTTTTGTATTTAGGTCTCCATGCACTAGCATTCTGTCAGACACAAAGAGCAAGATTTGGCTGTCCATTAGCAGACAGGCGGTCCTTTTGCAGGTGAGGTTTTGGGGAGCAGCAAGTGAGAACACCAGAAGCCAAGCTGACCTGGACACTAGGCAGAGAGTCTGCCTTAGCTGAGCCATGGGTGCTAGGCAAGCGCTCTCTAGGCAGAACAACAGGCCAAAAGTGCTGACAGTTGCATCCACACAAAATGTAGCCTGGCAAGTCAGTCTAACAATTACTCCACATCCTTCTGATTATGAGCCACAAGCATGCAATCAACGCGGAGAGACGATCTTGAATGATCTCCATCAGCATTTTCCCGCAGTTATCAAAGCGTGGTGGGTGAACACGCTTTCATCTGACCTAAGCGCAATGCTAATAACCCCAACACAAGGGATGCATGAGAATGATAAAGGCAACAGATCCAGGCCTTGTGGGGGGCGGGGGTGGGGCAAAATAATGGATTCATTTTATTTCACTCCATTTTCCTCGTTATGTCAATGTAAATAAGCATTATTGATGCATTTCTCATCTGATGCTTTTATGAACAGTCCAACTCAACTTAAACCGAATTAAGCTTTAAATAAGTTTACAAAGTCCCCAGACCTCAGTGTAGGATGTGCATTTCTCCAGAAAACAACAACAACAGCAACAACAAAACATTCCCATATTCTGCGTTACACTGTTGTGGGTCTCATCTCTCCCTTAAATTACGGTCCAGCTCTGATAGCCCAAGTATTATTTATTTATGTGTTCCCATCTCCTAGCTACTCAGTGCCTGGCATACATGGTAGATATTCAGAATATGAAGGAACCAGTGAATTTTCCCTGGACCATAAACAGAGCCGGATGCTCACTGAGGCTACGGACAACTTCGAGTTGAAGACATCATGAGCATTTCACAGAGAACTACCTGAATTCCAAAACTTGCCTAAAACAGAAAAGATGATTGCAAATATACACTGTGAAATTCAGTAGAGGTCTGTTTTAGAAAATGCAAACCCACCATACTAGAAGCCATTGCTGCCACATACACAGAAGAGAAGCTTTCTCACCAGAGCTCAGTCTTCAATTCCAAAAAATTTAAAGTTATGCTGGAGACAGGGTTTGGGGAGTGGCTTTTGGAGAAGTAATCACAGTCACTACAGGTCTCAAAAACAGATCTGGAAGAGATATCCTGGTGGTTACACTGTAGCAGGAAACAAAAGGGTTCATTTTCCTTCTCCCCAAGTAAAAGGAAGGCAGGCATTGGGGGGGGGGCATGCCTAGAATCTTAGCACTCAAGGGTTGAGGCAGGAGGATCACAAGTTCAAGTTGAGCCTGGAAACATAACGATATCCTATTTTAACCTTTCCTTTCCCAAGAAAGTAAAAGGAAAGACCTCAAAGTTTTCATATATGGGCTCTGGAGCTACCAGGGCAAGAATTCAATTAGGCCATATTCAACAATATAGAAGAGGGTAAGAACTCTATTTTTCTTGAGGCAAATATTTTATCTGCAACAAGAGGTGCTGTCTTACCAGATTCATTCATAGATGGATTATATTTATGTTATGTAAAAGAGCAGCCAAAACCCAAGTATGACAATCCTGTTGTGTTGTAAGTTACAGTGTGAGAGTGTGCTTGCTGGCTTTGAAGGTGCTGGGCCTCTGTCTCTCTGACTGGATCTGTAAAAGGGGGCCAGGCCTTTCCTTCATTTTTTGGAACTTCCCCTGGATCTCTTATTTCAATAAATACTTTCCTCCCAAAAATTGTGCCTGGTTTGGAGACTCATCCCAGTGGTGTGTGGCTGACTAAAACAATGCCCTTCCTCCATTCTCCCAGAAGATAGTCCAGCTTTACTTAGCAGAAAATCAGACAGATGGCAGTCTGGGGATACAGCTCAGCAGCAGTGAACTTGCAAGTATGCACAGACTCAGTGTTGGATCCCCAGAACTACCAAAAAAAAAAGTTAGATGATGCTGTAGTCAATCTTTCTCTCATTGTTGCAACAAAGAACCCAACATAAAAGTGGCTTGTGGAGGAAATGGGTTTATTTGGTTAACACTTGAGGAGGAGCTCCATCATTGCAGGGAAAATGATGGCATGAGCAGGGGGTGGACATCACCTCTGCCACAGCACTGCAAACAGAGCAAAGAAGGTGTGCCAAACACTGGTAAGGGAAAGCTGGCTTATAACCCATAAGCCAGCCCCCAACAACACAGTTCCAACAAGGTTCTAAGACCCAAACTGCCATCAGCTGTGGCTCAAGCATTCAGAACAAATAGTTTGTGGGGTCACCTGGATCCCATCATGACATCCCAGGGTGTCCCACAACATCAGTGCTTGGTTTTACAGCACCCACCAGTGAACCTGGTGGATGAAGGCAGTTCTTAGAACATAAATGGAAGTTTCCAGAATAACAAGTCACTGTGTATTCATCTCTGCACTACACATGTGCAAATAGAACAGATGGCCCCAGTATCATGTGCTCAACAATCTCTTAAAGTAGTGTAGTTATACAACTGAGGCAGGCAAGAAGACCCACATACAAAAAGACACAAACCATTCAATCAAAAAAAAATGGACAAAGGTTTTGCATTAACATTCCACCATACAAGAGATACACAAGACACCCAGAATCACTACTGACTAGGAGAGACAGCAAATCAAAACTACCATGAGATACAACTTCACACCTGTTGGGATGACTTTTATTTTAAAAAAGATATAGTAATAAGTGTCATTGGTGAGGATGCAGAGGAAGTGAAATTTGTGTGCAGTGTTGTGTGCTGTGGGAAATACTGTGACCACATCTGAAAAAAACTGTAAAGTTAACAAATGACTTAGCAATTCCACTTCTGGATAAGGAGAACTTAAAGCCGCAACTTGAGGTCTTCCTCCACCATGTTCACAGCAGCATTGCTTACAGTAACCAAAAAGGAATTGCAAACTATGTATCCATTAACAGATGGATAACTAAGTGAAAGGTGGTATTCACACACAATGGAATATGAATTTGCCTTAATGAAGAAGGAAGTTCTAATACCTGCTACAACATGGTTGGCCTTGACACCATGCTAAGTGAAATAAGACAAACACTATATGAGTCTACGATTCCACTTATAGGAGGTACTTAGTACTTAGAGTGGTCAAATAAAAGAGAAAGTGGAAAGGTGTTTTCCAGGGCCCAAAGAAAGGAGGAACAGAGAGGTGGTGTTTCATGGGTATGGAGCTCCAACTTGGCAGATGCAGAGTCTGAGAGATACAGTAATGGCTTCTCTAAGATATATTTAATGTCACTGAACTATACACATAAAAGTGGTAAAAACAATCAACAGTGACACACATGCACATGCACACACACACACACACACGCGCGCGCGCACACACACACACACACACCTACAAGGATGAGCAGGAGGAGGAGGAACAGCATGATCACTTTGCACTACATGGGAGTTTTCAGGTGATCTGTTTGGACCAAGATGCCCAAGAGGGTCCAAGTTAGTCACTCCTCAAAGAATTGGCCCATGAGAAACAGAGAAATTGCAACCAGGAGATCAGATACAATTTGAGAGGTTCCACATTCTAGGAATTGTTTGAGCATAAAAGAATGTGTGTGCTCTGCAACTCTCAGTGATTTCTTTTTAAAAAATATTTTTACTTATTATGAGAGAGAGAGAGAGAGAATGGGCACGCCAGGGTCTCTTGCCATTGCCAACAAATTCCTGATGCTACTTGTGCATCTGGTTTTACATGAGTACTGAGGAATTGAACACAGGCTTTGCAATCAAGTGTCTTTATCCGCTGATCAATCTTGCCACCTTTGTACTGACTTCTGACACACAAGACTTGCAGTACTGTCACAATGCCCACGATGTTCTTTTCTGAGAGAATCTTGGAGAGTCAATTTGTCAGGGGATCAGGTGTAATGTCGATAGTGGGAATGAAAGTTGGGGAAATTTACTCATACCTGATAGAAAAGCAAGTGCAAGAAGGATTTTTAAGGCAAAGCCAATAAGTTTCAGTATATAGTGAAAACTCACAATGCACAAGAGAGGGGAGACCTTGCCATAGGCATATGCAACTATTGTCTTACTTGAAATGTGAGCTTCTCTGAGTCTAACTCTGCAAAACACCTAATACCATGCACCAAGTGCCAAAGGTGACCTCATGGTGCCAAACTGCAAAGCACTATTCCAAGGGCTACTCAGATGTCACCGTTGCAGAAGTCAAACTGACAAAGGGCTGGGCTAGCTGCTACATGCAGAGGGATGCTGACTCATGGATTCTAAGTCAAAGGAAGATGACACTATTTCTTCCCATATTTTGGGGAAGAACAGGCAACTGCCTCAATTCAGCCCAACAGTAAGAGAGGAGGCAAGTCCCGACTTGGGGAGGACACAGCCCTGGGATTATAGAAACTAACCCTTGGAGTTGTTTGCCCAAGAGACGGCTAGCTGCTTCTAGGAACAGAGCCTTTGAGAAGAAAGAAAACTGACCCTTGGAGTCTTTAAACCAAGTATGAACCTGCTTTATCTGCTGTCATCATTGCTCTGCTCTGTGGCCGTGGTTTCCACTCGCAGGCACTCATTGGTATTTTTATCCAACAGTCAAAACCAGTAATAAGTGAACAAGTAGAACATTTCATGAGCAAAGGGCAAGGAACCTAAACATTTGTTAAGAGAAGGGATTTAGGGGTATAACCTGCTGGACTCTTCTGATCCAGAACACACAAACACACACACACACACACAGAGAGAGAGAGAGAGAGAGAGAGAGAGAGAGAGAGAGAGAGAGAGAGAGAGAGAGTTGCACTAAGCACACCTTGGTCTTCAATAGATCCAAGGTAGTTCTGTGGGCAATTCATTCCTGATCATATTGTCCTCAAAATTATGGTCAGCACTCCTCATGCATACGTACTTGTTCTGGTTCTATGAAGGTTAAGTTTGGTTGTTAACTTGATCAGATTAGGAATCAGGTAAGAGACATGCCTCTAGGGCAGGTCTATGGGGGTGTTTCCAGGAAGGATAGGAAGACCTTCCCCAACAGTGGGTGGCCCTTCCAGCAGTGGAATACATACAAAGAAACTTTGAGAGAAGGTAGCTATCTGTATGGCTGCCCCTTGCCTACTTGCTGGTGTGTGTGCCTCCCTGTTGGTTCTATCCTTGGTGGACACTGGAACCAAGCTTTTTCAGCCTTCCAATGTGGGCTGAAGACAAGTAGCTCTCCAGGAATCATCTAGGCCTTCAGTGCCAGATTGGGATTGCTGAGACATCCAGCCTTGTGGATGGAGCAGACACCATGTTCTCTGAGTCTCCAGCCTGTAGACAGCCATGGTTAGACTGTCCAGGCCATATTCTGTAAAATAATCTAATTATTCCCTTTTGTATATATTCACTCTATCTGCTCTGTTGCTCTAGAGTCCTGGCTAATAAAAATGTAAACATAAAATTCACTTGTGTTTCATATATACTTTGTAAACAATGCCTGCAGATAGATCATTTAGTGCAATATTTTTAGTTCTCCTATGAAGTCAGATGTAGAATTTTTACTCATGCAGGTGCTCAAAAAATTTTGGACGTTGAAGCCTTCTGAATTTCCAGTTAGGGAGGTGCAAGTTGTACTAACTAATACACATGTCTGGAGACGTGGCTGAGTCAGGGTCTCATGTAACCCTGGACCAGATGAGACTCAAACTCGCCATAGTTGTTAATTTTATTGCTGTGGTGACCAAATGCCTGACCAGAAGCAGCTTAAGGGAGGAAAAGTTTGTTTCAGCTAACAGTTGCAGAGCCCACAGTCCCTCGTGGTGAAGAAGGCACGCAAGCAGGAGCAGGAGACTTCTCCACAGTCAGCAAGCAGAGAGATGAAAGCTGGTGATTAGCTCCCTTTTTCCTGGGGTCAGTCCAGGACCCCAGCCCCATGCACAGTGCCCTCCAGAGTTAAAAGTGGGTCTTCTAACCTCAATTAACCTAATTTAAAAACTCCCTTACAGATATGCCCAGATGTGTGTCTCCTATGTGACCCTAGAACACCAGCAAAGTTGTTGATTAAGATTGACCATTGCGGGCTGAAGAGATGGCTTAGCAGTTAAGGCATTTGGCTGCAATGCAGAAGGACCAGAGTTCAATTCCCCAGTGCCCATATAAACCCAGATGTACAAGAGGGTGCATGTGTCGAATTCATTTGCAGTGGCTAGAGGCCCAGGTGTGCCCATTCTCTGCCTCTCTCTCTCTCCCTCTCTCTCTCTCTCTAATAAAATAAAATATTTTTAAAAAAAGACTGACCATTGCACTCACTAAGTAGCCAAGGCTGGCCCAAGCTCAATCCTCCTGACTCCACCTCCCAAGTGTCAAGTGCTGGGGTTAGAGGCACACACCACCGCACTTGGCACTGACACATTGACTTGCCTTAGAACACATCAACTAAAAATAGGAACTGAAGGACTGAACAAGGCAAGATATAAAGTAATGAAAATATAGTAAAGTATTAACTCGCAACTGGGGTGATGAGGCACCGGTCGCTCACAGTACAAGCATTTGAATTTCTTTCTATGTTTCATAATATTTTTCATAATAAAATGTTGGAGGGTAGTATCTCAGGAGTAAGTTTGCAGAGTCATAGAATGGCTACATAAGAATTCTTTATTTGACCCAACTTTAAATATATATATATATATATGTGTGTGTGTGTGTGTGTGTGTGTGTGTGTATACACATATATGTGTATGCATGTGATTTTCTTTTTGCATTTCATTTAACATACATTATATTCCTGATCTCTCCATTTAACCTTTTACCAAAAACAAACAAAAAACAAACAAAAACAAAAAGCAACATTTCCAGGGACCCTCCAGCAGTACAAAAAGTGACTTTTCCACTTTGTCACCATTAGACTATTAACTCTAACAGACATGGCCAATGTTTACTAATTAGTGAGAGCCCATTTAGGACTGAGGGCAAGATTCCACAGAGGTTGGTTTTCTACACAGACCTTGCAGTCATTTCTGTGGCTTGGATGGATTTCAGTCCTGGTAACTTATCATGATCAAAATCCATCGTTACTGCTCCAGTCAATAAACAGCTTAGTTAAATAGCTCATGAATAGCACAGCTATTTCTTGTGCCATTTCCATCAAATCACTTTATTCTCAATTATTTGCCTTTAGCTATTTTATCATTTTTAATTAATTAACTTCATTTTTAATGTATGCAGGGGGATAGATGTGTAAAGATGATGTGTATATGAGTGTACGGGCACGTGTGTGCTACAATGTGTGTTTCTGAGGACAACTGCCTCCGGATGTCCTCTCCTTCTACCCTGCTTGAAGCAGGGTCTCCCTTGTTCTTTTTGACTGCTTGTGTACCAGTCTAGCTGGCCTGCAAGGTTCCAGATTCTCCTGGCTTTGTTCTCCATTACCATAGGAGTGTTGGGATTACAGACATATTTGTGTTTCATATCATGCAAGCAAGCACCCTTAACTGCTACCCTGTCCTCTAAATTTTTGTTTGTTTGTTTTAATCAGTCTCACTGTGTAGTCCAGGATGTCCTGAAACTTACTAGGTAGCCCATACTGGCTTCAAATTTGCAGCAATCTACTCCCTCAATCTCCTGAGTGCCGAGATTAGGTATGAGCCACCATACACAGATGTTTTGGGATATATTTATTTATTTAAATTTATATGATTTTTGAGACAAGGTATTGCTATGTAGCCCTGACTAGTCTGAAACTTACTATGTAGTTCTGGCTGGCTTCATACACAGATTCCCCCTTCCTCTGACTCTTGAGAGTTGGGATAACAATAATGTTCCACAATGATTGGAAGATCTTTCAATTTTTAACATTGTGATGGTTAGGTTTTGTTGTCAACTTGATCTTTTTAATTATCTTGGGTGGGTCTCTGAGGATGTTTGCAGGAAGGCAGCCTCTCAGCAGGGGGCAGGATGTAAAGAAGCTCATTTGAGCTAGAAATGAACATCCCTTCCAGTGTGAGCAGTGCAGGAAGGAATTTCCAGAGACTCAGGAAGCCATTAAGTCTGGGAAAGGGTTGCAGGACCCCCCCCCCACCAAGGCTATATAAAGAGGAACAAATTCTCTCTTGGCCCCTTGCCTGTTTTGCTTATATGTGTGGTGTTGGTGATGGGTTTCTAGCTCTGCTTGGACCTGTGAAAGGGGGCAAGCCTCTTTCAACATTATGGAACTTCCCCTGGATATGTAGATTCAATAAATCTTTTCATCCCATAATTGCCTGGTTTGGTGCTTCATCCCAGAGGCGTGTGGCTGACTACAACAGTTTTGGTACCAGGAGTGGGGTGGTATTGCTGAGATGAATCTGACTGTGAGGATTTTGGTCTTCTGGAATTTGTATGCTAAAAGAATTGACATAGACTTGGTACTTGCACCTAAAGACACCTTCCAGAGTGGCAAGCCATGTTTTATGGACTATTCTAGTAAGAGTTTGGAAATGCTAAGTGCAGAGAGAATTGCATTTGGAGGCTTGGCTTATGAACTTTCTAAGGGGAAGGAGAGACTGAAGAGAAAGTTATTAGAACTTTGTTACTGGAATAAGAGTTGTCTGCGTTCTACTACCCATTCCCAGGGAACTTGATCAAGGTTGAATTTAAGAAATGGACTGTTATGTTTGGCTAATGATATGGAACTGAGAATTTAAGATATAAGTTTGAAAAAGCTCAAAGCAAGTTTAACTTACTGGCACAGAGACTGGTATTTAGGTTACTGAAGCTGCTGTTGTCATTTAGCAATCCTAAATAAGATCGGCTAACTGCTCTACAGTGAAGCAATGGAAAGGATGCTTAAGGTGTTTCCACCTAGGAAAGATTGAATGATAGACTGTGCAAACTGTTTTGGAAGATGAGAGCTGAAAGGAAGAAACCTGCTCTTCAAAGTCATGATTTCATCCCTGAATTAACAACATGGCTGTGTTCTACATACCTGGTACTGATTTTGGAGGTATGAGAGATGCATGTGTAGAGTGGGTCATGAAGTTGCTGCTGAGATACAGTATATGGAACAGGGTGTGAAGTCCCTGATTGGTGAGTGAAGCCATGGGAAGATGGACTGTGGTTTGCAATGGAAACCCAAAGATATTTTGGATGTACCAGGACTGTGCAAGGGCAACCATGGAGTGCTGTTGGTTAGGGATGGAAGGTTTTCCCAGCTACTCAGCCAAGCTGGAGGGAGAGAACTGGAAAATCCAGAGACTGTCAGACATTGATTGTGCTATTGGACTTGAACTACAGATGTTTGATGTTTGCCTAATAGTTGTTGAGTTGGCATTGGCCTAGTCTTTCCTTGTATGCCTCATAGAAGTTTGAAATGTTTACTCTGTGCCATTAAATGTAACTTGTTTTGATTTTACAGAATTTTAAGTTAAGAGGCCTTGCCTCGTGTTGGGGGGAGATTATGCGTTTACAGTTGTACGTAAAATTGTCATATCATGTTAGGTGGAATTATGATCTTGTTACTGTCTTCATTTGGAAATTAAGTATGAAGCAAAGAGATATGGTTTGATGTCAAGTTGACAAAGGGTGGACTTGTGAAGGTTAGGTTTTGTTGTCAACTTGTTCTTTTTAATTATCTTGGGTGGGTCTCTGAGGATGTTTACAGGAAGGCAGCCTCTCAGTAGAGAGCAGGATGTAAGGAAGCTCAAGGAAGCTAGAAATTAGCATCCTTCCTTTATGGGCAGTGTAGGAAGGAAATTCCAGAGACTCAGAAAACCATTAAATCTGGGAAAGGGTCTCAAGACCCCACCCTAAGGCTATACAAAGGGGAAGAAATTCTCTCCTTAGCCCCCTGCTTGTTTTGCTTGTGTATGTGGTGTTGGTGATGAGTTTTTCTCTCTCTGCTTGGACCTGTAAAAGGGGGCCAGCCTTTGTCACCATTATGGAACTTCCCCTGAATCTGTAGCTTCAATAAATCCCTTCCTCCCATAACTGTTCCTGCTTTGAAATTCATCTCAGCAGTATGTGGCTGACTATAACAAACATGAACCATTTTTAAGACAAGAGCTAATGAAATGATATAAGAAACATATACTTTTTCTGATTTGAGTATCAGATTAATATATTTTATAAATATTAAAGTCTAGGGATGGGAATGTAGCTCAGGATATAGTAGTTGTCTAGCATTCACATAGTCCTGGGTTTAATCTACAATAACACACACACAATTAAAATCTGTTATTCTGAAGCATTTTAAGTGTACACTATTCCTGGATTTAGAAGTTTAACAATTCATTCATTATCACTCATCAGTACTAACCCGAGAAGTACTTCCCTGGTACTCTACCCAGAAAATTAAAGGTTGTGCCAACTGCCATAGGATGAATGATTACAATCTGCCCACAGGATGCCATGAAGGTTGAGAGCCAAGTCTCTTGCCCTCAGAGACAGGCTCCAGAGTATAAGAAAGCATATGTTAGAAACTATTTTTCAGCCAGAAGACAACCATGACAGAGGCAAAAAATAAACTTCTGATTTGGGCAGAAAAGATGCATTAATGCAAGAAAAGAAAGTATTTAGCACAGTGCTGACACGTGGTATAAGTATTTAGCATTGCTGACTAGCATCAAAACAGCTGATTGCCTTCCAGGTGTTCTAAAATCACCATTCTTAACCTCCCTGCCTTCTATGACTGTGTTCCCCTTCACCTGCCACCCACACGAGGTCTGCTCCCTGAAGACTTCCACCTCTTGGAGCATACATAAGGTTAGGCAAGAACAGCAGAGGTAGTGGCAAACAGCTTATGAAAGCCTCTCTCTCTCTCTCTCTCTCTCTCTCTCTCTCTCTCTCTCTGTATGTGTAAGTATGCATGCACATGTATGTATATAAAGGTGAGGACAACCTTGGATGACATCCTCAGCTATGATATCCACCACTTTTTGACAGGGTGTCTTATTGGCCTTGAGTTCACCAGTTATAGACTAGACAGGCTGGTCAGTGAGCTCTAAGGATCCTCTGTTCTCTATGCCACTAGTTTAAAAATTATAGGTATGCATCATCATGTGTGGTTTCTAAGTGGGAACTGGGAATGCAACCTCCAGTCCTCATGCCTGTGAGGTAAGCATTTTACCCACCGAGCCATCTCCCCAGCTAAGGAACTCTTTATTCCCAAAGCTGTAGAGTTGATGCACAGTAGTTCAAGGTCTTTCCTTTTTATATTTTATTTATTTTTTTAATTAATTAATTTATTTATTTATTTATCTGCATGTAACACAGAGAGGGAAGGGACGAGGGGGAAGAGTGAGAAAGAGGAGAGAATGTGAGAGGAATAATATGAATGAATGAATGAATGAATGAATGAATATGGGTGAGCCAGGGTCTCTAGCCACTGCAAATGAACTCTAGATGCATGTGCCACTTTGTGCCTCTGACTTTACATGGGTACTGGGGAATTGAACCCCGGTCATTAGGCTTTGCAATGCCTTAATCACTGAGCCACCTCTCCAGCACAGGTCTCCTTTAAACCAAAGGGTTTTCACAAGCAGAGTTTGTCTCCCAGCTTACTTTCTATCTCGTATTAATTAATCACCCTTTCACCTTCAACTCTCAACTACCTCACTGCTGGAAGGAAGGAAGGAACAAAGGAAGGAAGGAATGAAGGAAGGGAAAGAAGGAAGGAGAAATGAAAGGGGAAAGGAAACAGTTCACCATCTCTGAGGTCTAAGTAGTTTGCTATGAACTTCATATTGACAATATTATACATGGTCATAGAAATTTAAGGGAAAATTGGACTATAATGAGAAATATAAGAGAGGCACACAGATCCACAGATCAAGGCCCCCCCCCATATCAGTCCCAAGAGTGTCAGCAAGAGCTGGGGGGGGGTCTCTGAGCTTGCTAGTACAGGGTGCCTGTCACCCATGTGCAACACTTGCAGTCATCAATTTACCTTTAAACAAGGATATTCTGTAACCAGGGCCCACCTATGTGGCTATGTCATCGGATAGGCTTCAAGGTCACCTACTTGGGTAACCTGATGAGAATGACCTCATTCAGCCACTACAGCCCAGTTATATCACCAATCAATAGAGGGGCTCCACATCACATCCACAAAGCCTCCTCGGGGAGCTCCCTGCTCGCATCAGAAACAAATTACAGCCTTAAAGGCAGATGACACATGACACACGAAGACAGACAGATCCTTTCTGCAAAGCAAAGCCTTTGTTCAGTCAGTCTGAAGAGTGCCAATCCCACCTCAAAAAAAAAAAAAAAAGGAGTGAGTGAGAACAGAGAATCCATGCAAAGTAACAGCGCTGGCGGGCTCTTTGTTTGATCGGATGTTTCCCTCACCTTTGCCCTCCAGCCTGGGATGTATGTGAGTCTGGAGAGACTTACAAACCAGAAGGGAAGACAAGCATAGAGAGAGGTACAACAACCAGCCCCCCAGTGCTGACATCACTGGTGCTGTGCAGTACAGTTCCTGACTATGCATCACCTCTGCTCCTACCAAACACAAACTGGATTAGCCTGCCCAGCTCCCCAGAGACATAGGGTCCAGTTAGGATTCCCACTGTACAGATGGGAAGCCCGAGGCATGGGATGTTAAGTAAGTTGAATCACGTGGAGGAGTGGTTGAGGTGGATTCAAACCCGAGGGTGGTCAACAATAGCAGCAGAAACACTGGCTTTGAGAGCCGGGCATGGTGGCGCACGCCTTTAATCCCAGCACTCGGGAGGCAGAGGTAGGAGGATCGCCGTGAGTTCAAGGCCACCCTGAGACTACATAGTGAATTCCAGGTCAGCCTGGACTAGAGTGAGACCCTACCTCGAAAAAAATAAAATAAAAAAAGAAACACTAACTTTGGTGCTGGTACTTCTAGTTTAAAACAAAACAAAACAAAACTATGTTTTGAAGGCGGAAGAGATTGCTCAGTGGGTAAAACATTTACTTTTCAAGTGTGAAGACCTGACTTTAGATGTTCTTCACTCTTGTAAAAGTGTAGCTTGGATGACACACAGGGGCTGCAAGAGACAGGAGGATCCCTGGGGCTCACTGGCTAGTCCAGCCTAACTGGTGTGCTCCAGGTTCAATAAGAGTCCTTTTTTAAAAATAGTAAAGCGGAAAGCAATTGAGGAAGACGCCACACATTGACCTGTGGCTTCTGCATGAGTGTGCACACACATGTATTCACACACATATAAACATGCACATACCACATACACATGCAGAAATAAAAATATATATGTTCTTCATCCATATTTGATCTGTCTGCTTGACTGTCCCCCCCATCCCACATATTTACTAAAGAATCTCTGTCCTGATAGCTCTGTCTTGTAGATGTGTGTGGAATGAAGGAATGAGGTAGGAAGATCTGGGAGCCAGGCTGGGAGCCTGTCACTGGCCTGGTACCCACATGAAGGAAATGAGGCTCAGGGAAATCACAGGGCTTGTCTGAGGCCACAGTTTTCACTTCCACTACTTACTTACCAGTGGTTTTCAAACATTAAACCTCACAGAAGTTGTCTTTTAAAGAAACAAAATCTTTTACCTAACAGAGCTAAAGGAGAAGCTACTGTAATTGGGAGTGCCTAAGGGGAGTCCACGGCCTTAGGGTTTCTGAAATCATCTGTGGGATTCTACAGATTGCAGTTGGGGACCCATGGCAGTATCACGCAACACCATCAGAGTCTCGCCCACAGCAATGAGCAGGAACCGACTGGAGCCCAGCCCCAAGATTCCTGGAATTGGAAGAGAGGGGTAAAGGGTTACTGTCACCGCTCAGTCCTGGCAAACAGCATTCCTTCATCTCCTCAACAGCAGTGCCCATCCCTGGTCTCCCTGCCCCTGCATCTCTTCCCGATTCTTTCTTTTGTAGTAGCCAACCCATATCTGTCAAGCCCGAGGAGCTTACCTACCATGCCTTTTATGTCCTGGGGTTTTCATCAACCCCACCCTCAGGACGGAAGACAAGGAGAGCTGAGGTACCTGGCATGCTGTTCCCCAGGACTGGACGCCTTGAAGCAAACCTGAGCTTCTTCAAGGGGTGGACTTCAATCCACAGTGGTGGAGGATGAACAGGAAGGGAAGGCAGTTTTGCAGGTCATACCTGAGGCTGCTGAAGACACACAGCCCCAGAGAGCAGAGGACCCACATCCCAGAGCCTTCAGCCAGCAACTTCACTTCAACAAGGAAACTTTGTGTCACTCAGGCAAAGTGTCTTGTCCAAAGTTACACACTAGCATGACCGAAATGAAAGATTTCTGACACCTTGCCCTTGAACTTCCAAAACTCCAAGAAGTTGAGAGATGAGGATGTGACCCACAGAAGGAACCAAAGGAGGGTCTGGTGATGGGAAAAGACTCGTGACAGTTAAGACACTTGGATATTGAGTGAAGTCATATGTGTTTCTATGTAAAACCATCTCTTAAGGCTCTCTGGGGGGAAATCCGTCACCTGGAATTACTTGAAAGCTTGTCAGGTGCTTTAAGGCTCTGTAAGACGAGGTGCAAGACAGAGACAGAGGAAAAAGTGATAACCTTTTCCCACTGCCAGAGCTGTTCTCAGATGTCTAGTGGGTGAGCAGGGGAGGCAGCAGAAGCGACCTGTCTCTGCTTCTGAGTAAAGGAAGGCACTGTGCAGATCATTAGCATACAGGTCATTAGCATACACGATCTGCATTCACTCCAGATGAGGTTTGTCACTGCAGCCTGTTTATGCACTCCTTAATCTAAATCTAAATTGCTCTCTTCAAATAGCAGAGAGCACTGTGCTTCGGCAAGGGGAACGAGAAATGATGGCGTTAGAGATGCACTGTGCTTTCATCCTGTCTCCGCCCTGTCACTCCGTCTTCACAGCTTCAAGTCACATGCTTCACTGAGCTCATCCCAGGACTCTGGTAGTACTGATGGTGGCAGCTTTCTCTACAGGGGACACCTGGGAAGCACCTGGGGGAAGCTCGGTGCCCCCCACCCCCGCAATCCCAGCCAGATACAACTCATACCAGAAAGACAGTCACTAAAAGTGTCACGGCCACCCACGGGATGCTTCTGGAATATGAAGCTCCCTGGGAGCTGCTCCACCCACTCTTTACAGAAACAGAGGCTTTAAGGCGCAGTGCATCCACGGACAGCTCAGGAATGATGGCATGTGGAGTTTGGAAAGAAGGGACAGGCAGGGCACACACAGGAGCTGAGGCTTGGTTCTGCTCAGTGTGTGCCATGTCTCAAGGCCACCGCCGTATTCCACGAGCAGGGCAGCTTCCTCGTGACAGGTAATTTAGGGAATGTTTTCCCACAAATGGAAAATCCCTCTGCAGAAGTAGCATTTCAAATTCTTTTCATTTTGGAATAAGACCAACCTCTCTCCATCTACACATATGTCTAATCTTTATATACATATATATGAGAGAGAGACAGTCTAATGGGCAGAGAGAAAGAGGCAGAGAGAGAAAGATAGAGAGAGAGAGTATGGGTACATTAGGGCCTCCTGAAATTAATTTTCATGTGTTCTAGCCATCACCATTTTAGGTATTTTCTTAAAAAAAAAAACTGTTTGACATGGTCTGAGCTCAGAGGAATGTCTGTGCTTCCCAGCCTCCCTATGTAATGCTTTCTGAGCTGAGTGCTGGAGTTAAAGACAGGCACTGACCTCTGTACTTGAGGTTAGAAGCCAATGACTTCCCATAGGGGCCCTAAAGAAGCTGAGTGTTAGCAGAACATACGCTGCGTACTCTAGAGCCAAGAGCAACAAGAAGCTGTCATCCATGAACCTCAGAACTCAATCATGGCATATGAAATCATAGATGACATTGCCAGGCCTGGGGACTCAGGCAACTCCACCACTCAGGAGGCTAAGGCAAGGAAGATGTTGCTTCTGAGGCCAGCCTGGTTATAGAATGAGAACCTGTGAATATGAACGTCCACCATAGGCTCACGTGTTTGAAAACTTGTTCCTCAGCTGGTGGTGCTGTTTTGAAGTTTGTGAAACCTTTCTGAGGTAAACCTTCGCTGAGGAGGTAGATCACTGGGGTTGGGCCTTGAGGCCTTAGATGCACTTCCTGTCTGCTCTCTGCTTCCTGACCATATGAACAGCCCCCTCATGGTCCTGCCACCATTCCTTTTCTGCCACGATGAATTAAACTGTGAATCAAAATAAAGCCTTCCTTCCTTAAGTTGTTATTGTTGGGCAACTAGAACAGTAACTCACACAGACACTGTTTCAGAGGTGGGAGGGGAATGACTTTACTAAGCATCTTTTTCAAGGTCAAATCTGGAAGAATGAAACATAAGGGCATGAGATGAGTTCCACAACTGGGCATACCTTCCTGGGCAAGTCCCAGAACTCCCCATTGGGCCTCAGTTTATAAATCAGTGTAACAAAGAGTCAGGGAACTGCTCAAGCCTTTTGCCTCTTCCTTTCCTGACCTCCTCCCATTCCATGTTCCTTAATTGCAAGTCTTCCTTCTGCCCTTTTTTCACAAGGCTTCACGGTTGACCTCTGAGGAATCTGACAAGGGCCTTCCTTGCATTGTTCCACAGTAACCAGAGCCAGCTGTCCAGGCCAGCAAGCCAAGTTATGTCTCTGGATCACACACAAGGCAGGGCTGTCCTTGAGGACTGAGGTTCCCCCTTCCCTGAGGATTTGTTGGCCAGCCTGTCAGCCTCACAACCCAATAATGAGTCTGTGATCATTTCTGAGGGCTTAAAGTTTAGAGTGTAGCCACAACTGTTGAAGGCTCCCCCCTAAAGTCAGCAAGAAGATCTAGGTATGTCTTTAAATTCTCTGAACCTAGGACCCAAGCTCTGAGATTCCATGGAGCATGCTTAAAGACAACAGGATTCCTCATGCAAGTTGGCCTGTTGCCACACTCTGGAAAGAAGATCAGGAGCTGAATGAGGGTGAGCATCTCACTCAGGTGAGAGTTGGAGAAGTGGAGAGCTGGGATTGGTAAGCACGCAGCTCTTAGGAGTGAGGACAATGGGCAGTTTTCCTTCTTCCCTGCAGCCTGCCTGTGCAGTCCTAATAAGGGTGGGTCACTGGAAAGCAATGCCATTATTTTTAGCTTTTCTAAGTGAGGGAGGAGTTTTTCAAAGGACAAAATGGAAAGGAATGTAGGGCAAGGGTGTGTGGGGTTGGGGACGGGGTGGTGTGGAAGGAAGAGAGAAGATTAAGAAAATAAGAATTTAAGGGACAAATAAGATGATGCATGGCCTCAGCTGGGCATCCTGACATGTAACACAGCGCTATGGCCTTCATGCCCAGACAGCCAAGGATGAGGGAGTGGGAGGAAGGAAACACTTTCTCTGAAGTATGGCAAGTGTGTGCATCATCTTGCTCAACTCTTCCCTTATTTCTTTCCTTTCATCATCATTATTTTTTCATTGAGACAAGTGTTAGCTACATAGTCAGGGCTGGCTTTGAACTCTTTGTCAGTCTGGTCTCAAAGTCACAGCCATCCTCATGCCTCTGCCTCTTGAGTGCTGGGGTTACAGGTGTGAGGGACCACCTAACTCTTGACTTTCATTCTTTTATTCTTTTTATTCTTTTAAGCTATGTCTGAGCATGTGTGTAGTATGTGTAGTGTGTGTGTGTGTGTGTGTTTGTGTGTGTGGGCAACCTTGAGGTATCAGTTCTCACCTTCCATCTTGTTTGAGACAAGTTCTCCTCTGTTTGCCACTATAAATGCCAGACTAGCTGCTCCGTGAGTTTGGGATTCTCCTGCCTCTGCCTCTCATTGCCAGCAGTGCATTGGGATGACAGGATGATTGCTAGCTGCCTTTGGCTTTTTGTGAATTCTGGAGATATAAAATCTGTTCTTGCACAACCAGTCCTTTCAACCACTGAGCATCTCCCCAGAGCTCAACTTCCATTCTTGAAATAGCAGATGAGACCATGCATTCAAGCCTATCCTAGGAAGGAGTGTGACAATTCACATTCAAAAGCAGCTGTAAATTTCATAGTCATCAAAGAAATACCCTGTCTGGACTTATAGACATCAATAATAGTTTAGGTTGATAAAAGATGAATGAATTCCTCATAAGTTACAGCAAAGTGGAGGTATGACTTCAGATGACTCTGGGGAGATCGTCTTGTGGGCTCAGAATGTAACACTTTAGGGACAGTTTCTTCTTTTCTTTTGATTCATTGGAAATAGTAGAAGATTTTAAAAAAATCTCCTTAATGAACAGAAGAAGCCCAGGCATATATTGTCAATTCAGAGGACTGGTGACTGCCGTTAATTACAAGTTCAAATGCCATAGGACCCTTATAAAACACAACTACTCATCACAATCCTACTTGCCTGCTGAGTTTTTAAAGCAGGCTTGTGAAATCTTCAAGTAAACAGCCTTGTGGTGTGGCTGACACAGACCCAAAGCTAACAAGAGTAGCCTAGATTTAGTTTCCCAGTTCCAAAATGGGACCTAAGGGAGCTGGGGCTACAGGAGGAGAGTTGCTGGGTTTTGTTTAATGGAACTAAATTTGTGCCCATTTAAATCATGAGCAGGTGGCACTGTAGAGCAAAGAAAGCCCTGAAAATATTCACATTGAGTGAATGCAGTTGTATATATAATTAGCCGAGATATATTTTCAAGTGCTCTATTCTTTTGTACTCTTTTCTGCAATTCAAAATGGTGAGGCACAGGGAGCATCTTCTGAATCTACCATGAAAGCACAGCCAGCATATTATCTCTTCAGCAA
Source organism: Zapus hudsonius (assembly GCA_004024765.1). Lineage (NCBI taxonomy): Eukaryota > Metazoa > Chordata > Mammalia > Rodentia > Dipodidae > Zapus > Zapus hudsonius. The sequence goes on along the minus strand of PVHP010011256.1, from coordinate 3,311 downwards.
TGGAAAACAGGGAAGGTATTGGGAGACCTCTCATAGTGCATGCATTAGGATAGGACCAAAGGAAATGGCTGGCTGTCTTGCAGAGGACTGGGTTTGCTGCTGGTGTGGAGAAGACAGTGAGCTGAGCCAGCAAGTCTAGAACGAGAGGAGATGGGAGAAATCAAAGAGATACATTTCAGAAGCAAACTCTCTCCCCCACCATAGAATATTTCAAATGTGAACATAGACCCACCATGGAATACTAAATATTCATGACCCACTAGGTACCAACTCAAGGCTGCCCTTATGTCTCCAAGCAATTCTCAGGACTGCAGTGGACTCTCCAAACATTTCAATATGAGGCAGAGAATTGTTAAGCTCCCTCCCATCCTAATGTCTAAGAAGTCAGGTAACACGGACCTTGCTATCACAGGGCCACAAAGCCTGGCTGACACCAGGTCTTCTTACCTGGAAAGTCAGTGCATTCCTTTCCAAGTCCTCATGTCTCTTTAATCCCCATGTCTCTTCCCCTTTCCACTCTCTCCAAGTCTTGACCCGAACCTTGATCCTCAGTATTAGTGCAGAAAACACAAATGACATAGGCTGGAAACTGGGAAATCCTCATATTTTTTCCTGACTCTTAAATGTCTCAACTATTCAAGAGAGCTATGAACTTCTCACTGCAAGATACAATTTCTCATGACATAGTTACAAAAATGTTGGCTTCTCACCTCTAACGGTTTTTTAAAATGTTTTTATAGAGTTTGAAAAAGTTCTTAGAAGACATAAAGCTTAGAAAATTAGCCACTTTCTGTGGGGTCAGGCTTCCTATGACCATGTGCTGGGACGCATACATAATTATTATGTAACTGTTCTCTCTCAGTTTTTGCATGACAAGTTTATTTTTCACATGTAAATTAGAACCAACTATTTCAACATGTTGAAGTGGAAGTTTCTATAAAAAAAACAAATGCTTCCTATAAGTCAACATTTCCAAGAGGAGAAAGGCAAACACTCCCCCTGGGGAAGCTCTAATATCCTTCAAAGAAAGAGCAGACAAGCCCAAGCAAAGCACAGACCAACAGGAAACACTCCCTTGCTTGCCATCGGCCATAAACTGGGCATAGTGGCATGTGCCTATAATCCCAGCATGGGGAAGATGGGAAAAGGAGGAACCCCAAAGGCTTGCTGGTTAGTTACTTTAGCTGACTGGTGAGTGTGGGTTCAGTAGGAGACCCTGTTTCCCTTCTCCCAAAGCAGGAGAGGTTGTGTTGTGATACAGAATATGTCACCAAGACCTCAAAGGACATGCTTGACCTACTGTTGACACATAGAGACAAACCCTAGTACACTGTCATCTAGCTTTTCCATGACATCAAAGCTCATCCACACTGCTTCCCCTCCGGCATCCATTCCTAGCACTGGCCATGTGGCTACCATGTGACTTCTGTCCCCATGGCCACTTCTAACTGCAGGCAACTGCTGATTATACTTCCTCTGTCCACCTCGGTCCCTCTTCCTGTTGTCTGTTGTCATTTAAGGCAAGAAAAGGGGCATTTTAGAAAGGTTAATTGATATCTATTTTTGACCTCTATCTGTAGCTGGAACAGTTGCTGGGAAAGAAACCATGATGATTACTATTGCACAAGCTTATTTGAAGGATTTTTTGTTTGGTTGTTTGAGATAGACTCTCATGTAGCCCAGGGTGGCCTTAAATTTTCTATGTAGGCAAAGATCACCTTGACCTTCAGAGATTCCTGCTTCTGCTTATGAGTGGTGGGATCAGAGACAGGCACCATCCTGCCTGGTTTATGTAGTACTGATGATCAAACCCAGGGCTTCAATGCAGGCTAGGCAAGCACTCTATCCTCTGAACTATATCTCCAAGCTCATTTATAAATTTTAGAAACATCTATCTATCTATCTATCTATCTATCTATCTATCTATCTATCTATCTATCTATCTATCTATCTATTTGTGTGTATACTTCTGTGCATGTGAGTGCAGGTGGAGGTCAGAGGACAAGTTTCAGGGTGGTCCTCACCTTCTATTTCATCTGAGGCAAAAAAGTCTTTCTTTGCTGCTCACTGCTCAGTTCATGAGTTTCTGGAAAATTCTATGGTCTCCACCTGACCCTTCTCTCTGTAGGCACAGAGGAACTGAAGAAGCCCCAGACAGATTTTGACTCTGAGTTTGCAGCAAAGTGCTTTATCCACTGAGCCATATTCCCAGCCCCTTGGCTTTGTTTTTATTGTATTGCCAGGGTCTCATTTTTTAGCTCAAGCTGACCTTGAACTCATACCTAAAAGTATTGAGATTGACCAGAAAAGTGACTTTATCTGTGTACTATGTCCAGTGACCCTGATATCCACAAGTCTAGCCCTGACTGTCCTTTCCAAGATCTGTCAATGTTTTTTAGACACCTGGTGAGCGACCTCTGGATGGTAATCCCACTCTGGGTTAAGTTAAATCTCTATGGTCCCTTCCAGAACTGATCTGGGATTCTAGGTAAAGTTATGGATATGAAAATGAGACATTTCTTTTTGGGTGAAGATGGAGACTACAAATACACAAGAAACAGAGAAACAGAGTTTAAGAGACAGCCGTGACATTGAACTGAAATCAACAAATCGATGCCAATCATTTCTTTCAGGATCTTAAACTCTACGATGCAACTATGCATATATAAGAAGCCTGGGTTCACATGCTGGAGTCCTGGGAGGTCTGGTGAAGCACTCTCCTAGGACAGGCGCTCTTACTAACAAGCAGAATGGCTTCTTGTCACTCAAATTTGCTTCCTCACACTTGGACTTGCACTTTAAGAAACAAGCACAGAATACAAATCCTTAGTAGCTAATGGTTAAAGGGCTCTGTACCACTGGGGTCCAGGACAATCCATATACATCTCTATAACAACCACAGCCTACATCTGACAAGCCTGGCTGGCCCAACTCTCCTGAGGCTGTGTAGTGAGGAGTGTTCTGGTACCCAAAGGTAGGTGGTACACCCTGAAGACACCCTTTGAATAGGAGTGTGTTTTGCTATGAAACTTTTCCTCTGTTGCTGCAAAAGAAACAATATTTAAGAAACAATCTTAAATAAGACAGCATTGAAGATAGAGAGCGCTGGAAGGTAGCTCAGTGGTAGAGTGCTTGTCCTGAATGCACAAGACCCTGTGTTCAAACCCCAGTCCTGTCAAAAACAAAACAAGGGCTGGAGAGATGGCTCAGCGGTGAAGGCACTTGCCTCCAGTGCCTAGGGCCCTGGGTTCAATTCCCCAGGACCCACATAAACCAGACCCACAAGGTGGTGGCTCTGGTGCATTCTGTCT